>VYXH01009372.1:11906-29054 GCA_013397275.1 Burhinus bistriatus | reverse complement strand
GTTGAGATTCTTTTTCAACCAAGGTCTCCTGAAATTATAGGTGATTTGCAAAAACTTATTGGAATGTTTACAAGAAGTAAAACATTTACTTGCCTCTACCTCCAAAACTGCTGGATCATGGCTGTCTCTGTTCTTAAAGGAGACCTGAAAAGCAAAAAAAAATTGGGCTTGTGCCCTATTTTGCTTCTTTAAGAAGTTTAAGAGGCATGAAGATTTGGAATTAGGGTTTTCATTTTACCCTGTGATGGACACAATTTATTCCTTCTTGTTTACACTTGAGATTGAAATCCCAAGAAACCATAGTATAAGACAACCTAGTTAAGGGAAAAAAATGCAAGAATCAACAGAAGCTAAGTCACAGAAGAAAGAAAAAACAGTTTTCTTCCCCTCACCCCCACCTCCTTCAAGTTCTCCTTCATTTGAATGACGGGTAACACAAAATCCCTTTCCAGAGTTAAGTACTCCTGCACTGTCACTACTGGTGATTTGCAGAGAGTTTTAAAAATTAACATTATACATAATTAAAAAAAAAAAAAAAAGAGATAGAGACAAAACAAGTTAGAAATATGACTGAGGTTATATTTTAAAATTTTAAGATAAAAAGCAATTGGAAAGAAACTCAAATCCTTTTCAGGGCCTCTTTATGTTTCAAAATAGCAAAATAAGTAGAAAACCAATTTTTGTAAGTTCTTTTTAAATTGGAAAGAGTGAAAAAAAACATAAGCTGGCTAGCTATAAAAGGTAGACAAACATGACTTTCTCTTCCACTGCTAACATGCCTCTAAGACGGTTTGTATGTATGCTATAGTGATGCAGTTATCAGAATGTAAAAGAAGCTGAAAAGGTTTTTCTAAAAAAGAGTGCATCTCATCTGATAGCATGAGGCTAATTCAAGAAAAAGAAAAAAAATTAAAAGTCAAATTCATACCAGATGCAAATGAGCAAAGAGGATAACTTATGAGCAGAGAGGATAGTTTATTTTTATGCCCATAACAGCTTATTAATTTTAAGTATGATGGGATGGTACCATGTAATCCATTCAAAAAATGGTTTAAAGACTCTTCTCTATTCCTTCCACTCACACTTCAACTATGTTATTACTATATATGAAAGAGGAAAGTCCAATTTTTTTGGTAAACAGGGAAGTTGAAAATGTTGCTTATGAAAAATACGCAATGATAAAAAAAACAAAAGCAGGATGGCTAAAACTAAGAACAATATATCCAAAGTACAGACTTAAAACGCTATTTTGAGAAGTTATGTTGTCTTAAAATTATGTATCACAGATGAACTATGCTCAACCAGTACAAGGTTGTAGTCAACATTTTAAGTGAAGTCAAATCAGTGAACTGGCTGAAGTTCCTCATCATTACAGACATGGAATGTGATCTTGCTGAAATTCTAAATGAGCATTAGACAGCCTCAACACCCTTCTATGAGAAAAAGAGTACTTTATCTTGATATACTCAGATAGTAACACTTTGTGACACAAGGCACAGTTCAATAAGTATTTCTTTCAGGGACAGCACTGGCTTAAGCAACTTACTCAGATAATGTGAATTCTGCACAAGAGTAGGCCAAAGACCTGAGCATCTTTGCCCTAGGTCTATTCCTCAGCTTAGCTCTCTGTGTATTACCAACATTTATAATGTTAATTCTCAAGTTGCAACAAGCAGCAGGCACCGATTCAAACGGTACTAGCACTGAATTAAATGCTCCAGGGGCCTAATGCAAAAATCGGTTGTTTTGGTTTGGATTTTTGTTGTTTTGGGTTTTTTGGGGGGTGGGGTTGGGGTTTTTTTTCCTTCTACAGATGAACTATAAGCAGAGAATGAAATTTAAAAAAAAAAAAAAAGGTAAAAATTTCATCTTTAAAGTACTGAAAATAAAGTATTAGAAAATAAGTCAAAATTAAGAAAATCAAGTTTAGTTCAGAAGAGTAACTTAGAGGTCTACAAAGCATAAGATTCCAGGATCATACACTAGATTCTTTCAAAACTATTAAAAAAAAAAAAAAAATCACAAAATTACAGTTTTCTCCTTTCTGTTGAACAAGAATCCTTTTCATCAAAAACGTCTTACTTTACTGTGTGAAATTAATGGCAAAATAGCAAACCAGGAGTTAAAGTAAAAACATTTTAATGCAGACACTCATGTATCTCGTACTATGGAATGTGAAGGTGAAGTTTTAACTCAGCAAGTTAAGTTTACTTAACAACCAGCTGTCACTGAAAATACGGGTCCTGACTGCTACTTCCCCTGAGCTGCCTCTGTTACTTAAGACAATTGTACAGAGGCCAACTTAAGAAACTCACAAACTCAATTGACTCCTGAGGATGCACATGAAACAGTGGGAACAGATGTCCTAAGGCTTTTAATGGGAACTGACCATTAGATCAATCCAAACATAGTGCCATGCCACTCTCAGAAACCTTCAATAATTTGTGATAGCAAGAAGATTCTGTCCTTTGAGGACTACTAATATGATTAACTTACAGAGCGCAGGCATTACTCTGCTTAAGAGTGTGAGAGCCTCTTCAATCCTGCATAATTTGAAGAAAATGTAAGTAAAGACCCTTTGAATGAAATTCTGATTTAAGGACATCTGTGGTTATTTCAATACCTGTTATAACACCTACTTAAAGAAAAGTATATTTATATTGTGTTGAATTCACTTTAAGACTACCAAACATACCAATGACACAAAACCATCTTTTTTTTTTAGTAATGTTTTTAATACCCTTTCTACTATGCAACATTTCCTACCCATGTAATTATTCATCTTGACACTCCTCCTACCTATGCAACTATTTCATACAACGCATTAGATCCCATTTAAATGTTACGGAACAGAAGTAGTGACTACAAGATTTTTGAAAAAATCTAAGATTTAAATCAAAATATCCCAACTACCAGTTTCAATGCTATTCTCCACAGTAACATACAGTAATCTGAAACAAGTTACCTTCTGCTGCCATTTACAAACAATGCCTAGACCATATACTCAAAGTTCTTGCTGCAAAACCAACGGTCTCACAGGAAAAGGCATCTTCCCTAAAAAGTGCTCAGAAAAGTTAGAAAAAATTATCAGAAAAAGTTGTTGATAGGATTTTTTTCCTCTGTTAGTAAAGCATATTTTAACTATTTAACAAACTACCGTAATACTCAACAAGAGTTAAAAAAAAAAAAAAAAAAAAAGAGTAAAAAGCCCAAGTTTTCAGTGCAAGTCATGCTCAGCCAAGCATACACACTATAACCTCTATAACCTCCCTGTTTCACCCATAACCCTTACCCTGCAGGTAGGATTAATAAGATGTATCCCACTTTTGTAAGTAGAATGTCACATTCTCTTAATGGGGATAAAGTTTGAAACCAATGCCAATAAAATTTTAGTGACTAAACTGACTTAGTAGACCAATATACAACTATTCAACACACCAGCACTCAATCTCCACAAGGCAAGAAAGGGATACATTGCAGTTGCAGTGTATGCAAAGTAAAAAGTAGGCATAGGTTGTCTTCTGTGAAGAAGTTAGAACAAAACAATAGGATAAAATACACAGACAAAATAAATTTATGAACAAAGCACTTAAAAACATTTCACATCTCATTTTAAGACACCTCATGTCTCAAAGATGACAGCTTTTTTTTTTTTTTATTTGGACACTTAAATATACATAAACTGTTTTTACAGCTTTCTCTAACATAATACGACATGCAGGATAACTTACCAATTAGAGTTTTAAAACACTGCCCCATCTTAGGCAGGAGGTGTTATTCCAATTCTTTACTCTGAAGACCATCAACGAATAAACTCTTAAATCTGATAATCAAATAGTACATAAAAATGCCACACACAAAGATTCACAAATAAATGCATGCAAACAGTTTTTCCCAATATACATATGTAAGTATAAGCACTAAGACAATAAAGAATTAAACTAATAAATAGTTTGCACTGTATATATTCACCGAGAGGCAAAAGAGCAGCTGAATTAACTCTGAGTAAGCACATAACATCTGAAACTCCCAGCACAGAAGTAACTAGTACACAGCTCCATACTGAGCTTTTCACTTGTGCGTTTCAAATGTTTCCCTTCCATAAGAGGACAAGAATTTTTCTTTTGTGGCATGTAGACAACCATACACAGTCCTGTTAGCTAAGTCATCCCAGGACACTGAAATCCATGCATTCTGCAAGTTCTGTATGTCCTAATACTCACCCTCACCCTCAAGTAATTATGTAGCTCTTCACATTATAACCACTGTAACTGCTGGGATGAAGACAGAGTGAATAGACTGGAATTCAAAGAAATGGTAAAATATCTAGTTTGATACATACGAAAACTACTCTTCTCAGTTACAGAAAGCAAGAAACTGTTTATCATAAAAAAATGTATTTGTAAAAATCACAGAAAAATCAGCATTTATGACTAAGTTTAGAAAAAAACCCTGCCTTCTGCTACTGTTGTCACTGTTTTGTGGAAACTTAACTTGTTCTCAGTTTCCTTCTGATCTCTCAGGCCGGACCTTGCCCATCTCAAACTTGCTGCCGAATTTTGTTTCTTGCTGCCTATTAGTGCGATCATGCCTCACTTCCTTTTTTCTCTTTAAAAATCCTTGAGGACAGTCTCAAATTTGTCACGCAAGTGAACATACTTCTTTTCTTAAAACAAACAAAAAAAAAATCACAAAAAAACCTACTAAGCCTGTTTATACTAAGAAGTTTTTCTAAGCTAAATTAAAGCCAGTAACATTCACACAACAAATGCTCAGTACTCTAATCATTAAAACGTTGCTGAATACTTTTCTTGAATTCAGGATGAGGCACTGGCTACTATAGTGCCCTATGCACAGTATGACCAAAGCAGTAGAACTTCATATACAAAAAAAAATCCACACAATTAAAATTTGAGTTCCCTGAGATTACATGTAGCCAAACCATACTGGAGGCTGAAAATTTTAGCTTGATCCTCACCAATAAACTATTTCCTTTTTAGCATATAGGAACATATATATGAAGCCCATGATGCACAAAGCTGGATATGGGGGGGAAAAAAAACCCTTAAATTCAACCTGATTGTAGAATTCTTACATACCTTAGTAGCATACACACACCATATATCTTTAGAGAGAATGAAAGTTTTTGTCATTTATATAAAAATTCGATAAATTAAATGTTCTAGTTTACTATATTGAAATTTCATTCAGTACATCTTACTGTTATCCTTCTTTTTATACCTAAGCTTAACTCCAAATAATTTTTTTTCCGATTTCAGAGACTTTGACCAGAAGGAATTGTCAGGATGATCTAATCTGGCTTCCAATATATCATAGGCCATTACTTTTCAATAGAAAAAGACCTGCTCTGACAGTAATCATTACAAATTGGTTTACAGCGTATCCAAGGTCATCGTAACTTGACTCTGCTAATACATGGAATTGAAGTTTGTTTCTAGATGGATTCTTCACATTTTCTTGAAGAGAATTCTGAATCACTCAAAATCTGACTTAAAAAAAATTCTTAGCTTTGAGGCACAGACATTCCAAGGGCTACATGGTAAATTCTCCTTACTTTCTTTCACAGTAAATTTTGGGTTTTTACCCTTTAGAGAATCACATTCTCCTCTCAACTGTCCAAATGGCTAAGCAAATGGAGAGAGGGGATGAAGAACATCAGTATCACCACTGTCTGCTTTAAAATCTAGTGTAGTTGTGCTCCGAATGACCTCAGTAGAGAGAACACTTCAAATACGAGATGCATGCAAGTACATCGTTGTGCAGCTAAGATGTAGAAGTACAAATGTGAGGCATGCTCTGTAGGTCCCAACCATAAATAAAACATTGTTCACATTTTCAGTCTTTTAGCTGCTGATCCTACATAGGCAGGTTCTGAGCTTGCTGGAAATTATGATTCATTGTTTACCTCTGCAATGAAAACAAGTTTTATGACATGCTTTCAAGCAGTATTGTTTTCATCAGAGAGAAAAAAAGCATGTTTAGCACGTATATATATATTTCAAATGACAAGTACCATCAACTCCAATTACAGGGGAAGAGGTCCGAATTTTCCTCACGTGGTATATAAGCCCTGTCACCAGGTTGCTTAACAAACGGTGTTCTTCTCGAGGACTATTTGGAGACCTGAAAGTCAACTCTCAGCTTCTAGATTTTTTATGTTCTAAAGCTTCTTGGTAGAAGAAATTGGAGGGTTTTTTTCAAAGGTTACCAAGACAGTAAGCTTTTGCTATTTAAACAAGTATATGACTTAACACAACATTTTTGTCCCACTTAAAAATGAAATTCAGGAAAATCTGTTGATGGGGTGAGTGCAGAAAGTTACCTGATTTGCTCATTCCAGCTGGCATTTTTTCAAATTAAAAAAAACAAACAAACAAAAAAAACCCCACAACCCCATCAAAACCTAAAAACCACAAAACACACCAAAAACCAAACTTAGACCAGAAAAGAGAATTTCCATGTAGTCTTAGACTTAGGAACCTAACTTTAGGGCACAATCACATATACTTTTGGGGGGAATTTCGGTGACTGCATGTCCTAGAAGAATAGGAAAGAACATAAAGGGAAAGCCTGTTCATGCAAAAAGGGTCTAGGAAAGGCGATTACTAAAGGAGAAAAACTTCCTTTACTTTTCCACATTTTAACACTGCAAATAATTTCAACCTAGAAATTTTCCTCTCTGCAAAAACATCTGCAGGTAGAGATTACATGACAACACAGCAGAATATTGCATATCACAACATTATTTTCAAATTTTGTATATGGAAATAGGAAATTTCTCTCAAAGAAAACACATTAAATAGTTCCTTAAAAATCTAACTGAAATGCATAATAAAGAAAATGCTCAAAAAATGTTAGTAAATTACTTTCAAGTGACCAAAGTCAATGAAATCTAATCAGAACAATTTAATCAGAAAAATCTGATAGGCTCACTGGCTTTGCTTTACAGAGAACAAAACATACAGTATGTCTATTTAAGACTATTTGTTCTAGAAGAACATAGTCCTCAACTTTATCTGAAGTTGGGATTTTACACTGAATACATGAAAGTTTAAGGAAGTCTCAACAAACTAGCTTTGATATTAGAAAAAATATCTGTGACTGGACAGTGCGGGTTGCAACACTCACCTACAAAGTGAAATGACTATTCAATGGGCATGTCTGATCATAGGAAACTATCTAATCACTGCAGAACCCAATCCTATGTGCATGAGCTAACACAGTTATACTAATACTGCTATGCTATGAAATAATTCTACTAATCTAGATGCATCTAAAAGTCACAATCCACTTTTTTTTTTTTTTCAGTGCAGAAGAAAGAAAACTGGAAAACAGTTCAAGAAACGGACAGAGATCATCCCACTTCAAAACGTCACATCATAAAACATCTTACCAGATTTTTATTTAATGCTTATCACTATTTACTTTGTATGAAAGGGGAATTGTGTGGTCAGTAGGAAAAAGTTTACATTGATTGACTTTATTAATTATCTAAAGAAAATTTAATCAAGTCATGTAAAAATTTATTGCTAATTATAAGCAATTAAAGAATTTCATGAAATGTACTACTTAATATGCCCAGAAAAACATTTACTTCAAAAGAAAAGCAGACTACTTCAAAAACATGCCATTTATGAGATCTCATCTAAGCAAGGCTTTCTACAGTTTTCCTTCTGTAAATCATGATAGATTCAGGCAATTTAAACTTTTTTTAAAAAAACCTGACCTTTCATTGCAGTTTGCTTGCGTCCTGTGAGATTACAAGTTCCACTACCAAATAAAAGCCAGCTTTCTGCTTTTTAACAATGAAACGTTGTTTAGGTTTTCAACAAAAAAAGAAAATCTTTCAAGTTTTCCAGACCTTACAAAGCCTTTTAAAGTATTGTTTTACCTGCAATTGCTGGGGGGTTTTTTTGTTTAATTCTAAGGTTATATCTAAGACTAGTCATTCCTGCTAACCATTCAGTATGTACAATATGCCTTCTGAACAACCTTTATTAATTGTGCCTAACTATTGCAGTCAACCAATCTTACTTTCTGCATGTGACTTCTATTCACCTAACAGTTGAAGCTCTGAAGTTCTAGTTGAATTACCAGGCATTGCCATATCCACTGAATCCACTGAGATCTTCAAAAGAATTCTGTGTACATGCTTTAAAGCTGTTACAGTAATTACTCCTTTTCATTTACTGTTTTGCATTTTTGGCCAAATTAGTCTAGCATCAAACATTCAGCTTTCACTCCAGAATAAAGCTGTTCAAGTTTGTTGAACACAGACCTTCCAAACTTCTTAAGTAAAGCAACCAAACTTTAATTTCTTTGGATGAATGAAATAAAAAGCACTTAAGTGTTACTGTAACAATCATATACCCTTTCATATTGTCTACTGATGTATTTTGTGCATTTTCCATTTTAGAATATTCTTCAGCATTGCTACCAGAAAGAAACAAAGATCCACACAGATTACCAAATCCTTCTTCTACCTTAACTTCCTTACCTTACTCCCCTCCTTGTTATTTCTGTTTAGATACACAAAAAAAGAGCTGCTACTTAGAGAATCCCATCTCAGACTGAAGGGCTCCCACCCCAAATACTGCATTAAGTTTTATCACATACTTAAGAAATCTAAGGGGAAAATATTAAGCTGATCACAAAATCTTGCAAAATCAGATCTGAGGATATTTCTATATAAAATAACAAGTATTAACAGAATCTTAGAAAACCAACTAAGTCAGAAAGCATACTTCAAATACTTGGAATAGAAAAGCTCAGGCAATAAATTTAACTCCCTCTTTTTCTGACATGTAAACAATGCAATAAAATTTCAAAAAACAGTGAAATAAGGACCCATGGTAGCAGATACTTCACACAGCGGAACGACATGGAAAAGGATAGGGCAAGTATCTTCGAAATTTTTAACTTCCACATTACAACTAAGGTGGGGGCTTTTTAACTTCTGCTGTAGCCGCTATTAGTAAAGTGCATGATTTAAGAGTCAAAGAATTTAAAAAAAAAAAAAAAAAAACACCACCAAACCAAACAAAACACCAAAACCTACCATCAAAAAGACAAAATTCGTTTTTCTTTACTGTCACTAGGTTCAGGGGAAAAAAAACCAAAGACGCCTACAAACAGTTGAAAAAATCCTGTTAATTCTCTTCACCTCACGTCTTCCCCACCAGATAAACGAGGGCATTATCACTGTTTAATACAAGTTTTAATTGAGTACTGTCACTGGTGGGAAGAAAAGTGCGGAACCACTACTTTCCATATCAAACAAAGCAGGTAATTAACAGCTATTCTGGCACAATCCCTTATCACTAAAATACACAACACTGTTAAGTTCTCTCAATGCCAATGCTTTGCTTCAACAAAGGAAAGCTGATGTTTCAGGGTCACATTCATTCCTTTAATACACAAGCATAAATTTACTGCTCAGTCAGACACCTATAATTAAACACAAGAAGAATATAATTCTAATATTCTGACAGGCTTGCATATAAGTGGGATATTTCCCCCTGTAAAGATGATTGCCTTTCATTTTTTGGTTTCAAGTAGCTACAGTTCACTTAGTTTTGATTACATAGCAATTATATATGCAAATACAAGAGATCTAAAAAAATGCATTTTCAAATGTCAGATTGTAAGCAATCAAGCTTATTCTTTTCTCCTGTACACACAAGCTATTCATTAAATAGCTATTGTCTTAAAAACATTCCAACAGATTGCATTTATCAGAGTTTTAGAAGCAAATATGAGAGTGCACATTACCTAGAACACGGCTCATCAGGGAATGAAAATGATCTTACAATTAATTTAATATATACACGATAGTGGTTAACTAAGTTGGAACTAAATACCATATTCTTTGGGCACTTTTCCCACTACTGTTATTATCGTTACCTAAGCTTACTGCATCTTCAAATTACAAACTAATGAGTATTTGTTATATTTAATGATACTGTGTTGGTAATAAATTTCACAGCTAAAAATGCAGAATTATTGAATATCAATAATTTTTTCATTGTATATTGAAAATATGTTCATGTAAAGAAAGTCACTATGAAACTACGTGGTTAGTATAATTTTAGCAACAATAGCCATTTTGACACCCCCTCTCCCCCGCCTTTTATTTTGGAGGGCCCACAGACATGTTCTATTAGAAGGTGCAGACTTACAATTTCGTGCATCTAGATCACACATACGAGCTTGATTCTTTGTAACACATTTCATGGGTCCTCTAGGAGCAGCCCACCGTTTCGGAGATCCACTGATCACAGGTTAAAATGGTGGGAAAGAATGTTTGGCAACGGCTCTGAAGAGCCCAGAAAAGCAGAACTACTGCAATATTAGGTGGACTAGTCTATAAAATATTGTTACCTGCAACTACGGTCTACCATTGACAGTTTGAAAGCTTCTCTTGCAAAACGCTAAAGAAGCGGGAACAATATGGGATGGGGGCAGGGGTTTGTCGGTTGTTTCTCTAAATGATCACAAAATCGCCTCCAAGCTAACAGGAGGTAAAAAAGGATCGCAGAAAGCAAGCCTGTGTTTTCAGTGACTCAGCCATGAGGAAATGCACACTAACAAAGGAAGCTGAAACAGTTTTTTCCTAAGGGTTAGCTTTCAAGCCAAGTAACTGAAGTAAATAAAATGCTTTCCTAGTTGATTCCATCGTTGCCAACCACCCGTCAAGACGTCTCTTGCAGGAGCACAGATGCTTTTTCAAGGTCAGGAGAGCAGCAAAAAAAACTACAAGATATGCCTCATTCAGAGGTCTGTTTAAAAACCTGAAAAAAATCAGTTTAACTCTGAAGCCCAGCAGTAGGCCCTGAAATGCTCTGGAAACTCAGATCCAAGGAAAAGCTGGAAAGGCTTTTTACAAGAACTGACATTTATGAGCTAATAGATGAATGTGTGTGACAAATTATGTGACATTTTAAGGGTCTTCAAATTTGCTTCATTTTTTTTCCCTTTAAATGTTCAACTCGATTTTACCTTTCCCTCCTCTTGCAATAAAGGAGCCTTATTTAACCAGCCAGTAAGGCAAAACTCATTGCCTGTCAGCTTGCTGTTGTTGCCCATGCAATGTTTATATCCCTTCTGTTGCTTCTTCCCGAAGGATCACTATAAACAACTGTTTGAGCAGCAAATGTAACCTGCGTATTTGAACTCCTGCCCACTACAGCTTGGCGTAAAGAATGATACTGCTGACAAGGGAACCCAAATATTCCCTCCCCTGCGAACACTGACCCATCTATTATGCAGTTCTCCAAGGAAGACACTGGGAAAATCCTGCATCTACTACTGTGAAAGGGAAGGATCCAAAAAGCATAATCAAAATGCCAGATTCTTGCCAGTTTCTGCATCTGGCAAGATTGGTGGTACAGCGTTATCTAGTCAAATTTACTCTACTTAATACTCCAACTTGCAAAACCAGCCAATTGAAAGTGGGTTTAAGAGGAACAGAAGCAATAGGCCAAATATGATTAATTTTAAACCATTATACTTTATCCTACCCAGTAGATTCTTCTACTGTAAGTCAGGAAACACGTATTCAATTAGACCACAAATAATAGGCCTGAAGCCTGCAGTAACCAAATAAAATCAGACTTCTTTAGGAGAACTAAAACACGTAATCAATAGGAAATGTGTTTTTCACTTCAAAACATTTGTTTCTTCAGGTGTATATAGAAGACATAGCAAATTTGAAGTATCTGATTTTCCTTAGAAATGGAGAAGCAGGGGTTTTTTTAAGGGAATGCTAATTTTACTACCAAATAAACTATTCCAAAAAGGTGCATTTCAACCTAAATTGAACTTTTCATTTAAAAGGCTGGATACTGAAAAAAATCCACTAGTCAGGCTGCAAAAACCAATTTTGACATTTGCAATACCCTTGTCCCCTCAATACATATTGACTAATTTCTGATTAATGCTGTTATGAGTTAGTGTGAGTTAACAGATTTAAGTCCTAGGCCTTTTTGTCAGTCAAAATTTAAGTGTACATTCAATTCTAGTGTTGTCAACTTGAAACATAAATGATTGTTTCAAAGCTAACTCAGAGACTGCTTGGTCATTTGAAGCTCACTTATTCACTAGATACTGTATACAACATATATTATCAACACAAAAGAACCTATACTTTTCTGTATAAAAATTAATTCTAAAACTTAAATTTCTTTGTCAACTACTGGCTTTTAGTTCTTCAAATTANGGGGGGGGGGGAGAAGGGGGAGTTTATCTAGGCCCAAACATCAGGATCTGTAATCCAGAGTTTAACAACCCTATGCAGAGAAAAGGGACTGGCATTTTGACAATGGAAAAACATGGGAGCTAGAAAAGAAAAAATACTGAAAACTAGGAGACCATGTCCATGCTTTGAACACAATTTTGGGAATGGTTCCCAGAGCTCCAGACTGCAGAGACAATACATGTACAACACTCAGACTATATGAAGAGAGGACAGGAGAATACAAAGACCAGTTTTCAGCTTTTCTTTCATAACAATGGGGTCTGATTTGGTGGCTATCAAGCTGGAAGTTTTCTCAAGATAAACTGACATCAACAGTGTTAAAAGGAAAAAAAAATCCAAAGAAAACAANGCATCTACTACTGTGAAAGGGAAGGATCCAAAAAGCATAATCAAAATGCCAGATTCTTGCCAGTTTCTGCATCTGGCAAGATTGGTGGTACAGCGTTATCTAGTCAAATTTACTCTACTTAATACTCCAACTTGCAAAACCAGCCAATTGAAAGTGGGTTTAAGAGGAACAGAAGCAATAGGCCAAATATGATTAATTTTAAACCATTATACTTTATCCTACCCAGTAGATTCTTCTACTGTAAGTCAGGAAACACGTATTCAATTAGACCACAAATAATAGGCCTGAAGCCTGCAGTAACCAAATAAAATCAGACTTCTTTAGGAGAACTAAAACACGTAATCAATAGGAAATGTGTTTTTCACTTCAAAACATTTGTTTCTTCAGGTGTATATAGAAGACATAGCAAATTCGAAGTATCTGATTTTCCTTAGAAATGGAGAAGCAGGGGTTTTTTAAGGGAATGCTAATTTTACTACCAAATAAACTATTCCAAAAAGGTGCATTTCAACCTAAATTGAACTTTTCATTTAAAAGGCTGGATACTGAAAAAAATCCACTAGTCAGGCTGCAAAAACCAATTTTGACATTTGCAATACCCTTGTCCCCTCAATACATATTGACTAATTTCTGATTAATGCTGTTATGAGTTAGTGTGAGTTAACAGATTTAAGTCCTAGGCCTTTTTGTCAGTCAAAATTTAAGTGTACATTCAATTCTAGTGTTGTCAACTTGAAACATAAATGATTGTTTCAAAGCTAACTCAGAGACTGCTTGGTCATTTGAAGCTCACTTATTCACTAGATACTGTATACAACATATATTATCAACACAAAAGAACCTATACTTTTCTGTATAAAAATTAATTCTAAAACTTAAATTTCTTTGTCAACTACTGGCTTTTAGTTCTTCAAATTATGTATTACGGTATGTTTTGTCAGTTCAGCAAGCTATTTAAAACAAAATACCCCCAAGACCCTCAGCAACCTAAAAATTAAATTCCCTTGAATACATACAGTTGTAAACATGTGGGGCATTTGAAATCAACTGTAGTGTATCTTAAGTGGCTCCCAAATAATTGTCAAGTGGATCAATTAAATCAGTCGGGTACTTCAGGTGGATTCAGACAGTCAGCTAAATGTGGTTTGACATTCCATTCAGCAATGTTTGATTGCCAGGGAAACATTAATCATTTCTGTATGGCTGCAGGACTAAACATTCCAGATAACCATGTATAAAAACACTCCAAACTGTACACAAGTAGTGACAAAGTTGGTATTAATATGCTAGGGGGTCCCATCTTTCAAAAAAATGCTTCTTCCTTATTCAAGACAAATGTGCAATTGCTGAAGTGAACACACAGAATGGACCAGATGCTGTCAGCACTTCTNCCCAAACATCAGGATCTGTAATCCAGAGTTTAACAACCCTATGCAGAGAAAAGGGACTGGCATTTTGACAATGGAAAAACATGGGAGCTAGAAAAGAAAAAATACTGAAAACTAGGAGACCATGTCCATGCTTTGAACACAATTTTGGGAATGGTTCCCAGAGCTCCAGACTGCAGAGACAATACATGTACAACACTCAGACTATATGAAGAGAGGACAGGAGAATACAAAGACCAGTTTTCAGCTTTTCTTTCATAACAATGGGGTCTGATTTGGTGGCTATCAAGCTGGAAGTTTTCTCAAGATAAACTGACATCAACAGTGTTAAAAAGGAAAAAAAATCCAAAGAAAACAACCACAATACCAACACTCAAAGAAACAATTTCAAAAAACCTCCAAATAATTGAACCACCCCACACCAGAACACCCAATTCCTTTTGCCTCCATGAAATATTATCCTCACTGGAGACAGTCATACCAACTTTGTGCCACAAGACGTGGTCAGAATAGTATAGAAAGATCAGGAAAAAAGCAATACCTGCACCAGACTTACTAACCACAGAAAAATCTATTATCATAATTGACATAGTAAGTATTATGTCAAACATTTAGGTTATATATTGCACTCACTGGCTAAATGCCAAATCAAGGCATTCAATTACCAGGCTGTTCTTTGCTTTTGAAGAAAAATTCCTTCCATTTGTCCACGGAAAAACACTACCACTTACAAAATGATGCATAAAAGCCAGGACAGTTTGGTTCATAATTACATTGCCTATTTTACTTCTGTCCAGAATCAAAAGGGATTTCAAGACTTCTAGTTGAGATACCAATTAATCTTAACCTATAATTTTTATTCATTCCCCATGTCACATCTACAAATTACCTACAGAAACCTCTAGCCAAATCTGAGGGCAACATCAGTGTCTACTCTGCACCTCTTCACGCTCTCCACATCTCTTCAAAAGCTACTACATTCAGACTTCACATTCCAGTAACTTTGAGGCAAGTAAATAGTGCAAATTCACCAATCACTCTGACTCTTAGGAAATATATTTGGTATTTTTGCTGTTGGATTTTTTCCTTCCCTTTCAGATGGTCTTCTGCATGTTAAATGATTTTAACTGTTAATTAGTTAGTAGCATAAGAAGTCTGTCATTGATTTTCTTATGCCTCATGTTATCTTCCTTGCTTGAATTACTCAAGTCCCCTAGTTGCAACACTATTTTAACTCCAGTGTTTGTATCATTTGCTACCTTCATGCAAATATATAGTGTTGCTAGAAACCAAAACAAGTTTAGTGCACTTTCACAGCATCTCATCTTATTTTCAGAGGATAAATGAAGCACCATGGAAATTAATATTCCTTTTATTATAATGATTTATAAAGCATATGACCATTCAGAAGGAGGTCAGCAAGGACCAAGATGGAAAAAGACAGCTAGAGAAGATCTCCCTTGAGAACTAAGAGGAACCATAAGCCAAAGCAAGAAAAATTAATATAACTTATGAAACAAGGGAGAAGTTTGTGACAGAGGACAAAAAAAAAAGTTGCCCTAGTTCAAAACAAAATGAACAGAAACATTGACAGAGACAGAGATATCCATGATCCTACAAAGGCTCAAGAAGAAAAAAACTCTCCCGTAGCTCTTGCTATGAAAATATAACTGCTCCATAAACTATTTTGGATTGTTCTCTACACTACTGTGCATATGTTTATTCCCCAGAAATATTAGTTCTTCATACATGAAAACATCCTGGTGCGTCCCAGCAACTGTGTGGCAAATTCATGACATTTTTGAACCAACTAGACACCTCCTCCCTGTAGTGATTCCAGCCATTCTTATCAAGTTTTCTACATAATTCTGTAACATCTTCTAATGAAACCAACCAAGAATTTGATATTCCCATTGTTCTCTTACATCTAGAGTCTTTGTGTTACTTCAGCTGCCAGCTATTCCATTCTGTCAGGCACACACGAGCTATTATCTGAATGAAGTCACTGTTTTGCCAATTTTACTTTCAACACCAAAACCCAGCCTAATGTTTGGGTTTGGTTTTTTTTTTTCATTTTAGGCTATTAAAGTTAGAGGATAAGATTTTGGTTGTCTTGTAGGAATATAGTACTGAACTGATTTATGAACCAAATTACAATCAAGAATTACTCACATTAACAAATTCATCAAGCAAGCATGAATACTATGTGTTGTGTGTGCTTCATAGCGAGTCTGTGCCACTCAACAATCAAATCCGATAATTTACACAGAACGCCAGATTCTATTAAGGTTAAACAGCCTCCAAGCAAGTTTAGTACTGGCCACTGCTTACATTGTTACTGTAAGAGTAACAAGTTTTCTTTAACAGATTTATGTACCTGGCCTCAAGAAACATTTGAATAAGTTTTCATCCTTCCATGCAGGTACTCAACACATACAGAAGCTGCTAATTATTCTCAGAAAAGGCTAATAAGAATGTACAGCTGTCTGTCAATAAATCCCTCTTTATCCAAAAAGTGTAAAGACCAACAATAAAATCTTGCAACTATAGCTAGATAAACTGTAAAGCAAGGATACTGTCCCACTACATACCCATTAACATCTACACAGCTTCTTGTATTTCTTTCACATCCTTAGTATATTGTACTGCAGGCCATATCTAGCAAAAGGGTAACCTGTGATTAGTAACATCCATTTTAATACAAGTCTAGGCAAGACAAAGGTTAACACAGAGCCAGCAGATCTGAGAAAAGTGGAAAACTGTCACCATCTAAAAACAAGTTTAAATGGCAAACCACTCAGACATTTCAGGAATTACAATTTGTGATTGTTATCATACAGCAGATTTTTCCAAGCTGAAAAGGAATCCAGTATGTTGCCGCAATGAAACACTACAGATTACTTGTTGCTATCTGGAAAACAATAAAGCAGCAGAAAGTCAACTATCTCTATCTTCTAAATGTTCAATTAGTAATTTAAGTATTTAGTTTCAGCAATAGTAGTATCTTACTTTGTGCTTACTCTTTTGCTCCATACAAAAGAGCGTTCCTATCAGTCTCAATAAAATTGCTAAACTTGACCCTAAGGAGCCATATCCAGGATGGTAAACAACAACCTGTATTCTGCCTATCTCCC
>VYXH01009372.1:0-11265 GCA_013397275.1 Burhinus bistriatus | reverse complement strand
CTGATACCTACTCGAAAAACACACATGCATGCTGCTTTCCTCCATGAATCAACAGGTTCTGCCTCCATTCCCACATTTAAGTAGACGCAATCTTCATGGAGGACAGGGAAATTCCCATGAGCCTCAAACCAAGTACAGTCTTTCCCACACAGAAATCCAAGCACAGTTTCACAATACTCAGCAAACACACTCAAAACACAACCCTGAACACATTTTTTTTCTGGTAAGCAAGCTTATAATATCTCAACATTAATTCTTAAGAAAGTTCAACAAAAGCCAGCCATATACCAAACATTAAATCATCCACTGAAGGGCAGCCCAATAGGTTAATGTTATAGACTAGAAAAACCTAGAATCCAGAAAGAGTTCAGTGGTGATGATAAATGAGAACGGTGGTAAAGTCTGCAAAACCACCAGTTGTCCTTCACAGCACATCATGAAAATAGAGAAATATCACTGAATCTATCATTTGTGGAATCTTACAAAAATCAACTTCCCCGTTTTAGTATTGTTAGGTTATACTCAACACTATTACCCCTGCAAGAAGAGATTAAAGTTTTAAGAAAACGTATGACTGTACATAAGAATGTCCATACTCTGCTAAAACAAAGTCTCACCTAGTAGTTCAGTAACTTGTCTCTCATCTTTTTCTGCTGAGTAAGTGTGGAAAAACTTTCAGGTTACAGCAGATTTACATTATTTAAATCATTCACTTCTTTCACTACTTTGCTAGACAAAGTAAAATGTAGATAGATGTTTGCAGACAATTTTGTCAATACCTCGGAACAATTCAGTATGAATTGCCCCCCAAGCCTTTCAAAACTTCTATTCAAATGCCAGATACAAACAGCTGTGAGCTGTAGCCTAGTCAACTTTTTATAACACAATTAACACTCTCTGTGCTTCCCACCTAACAAAAGCTTAGGAGTAATTTTGCAGACAGACAGTTTCTACCACGGTACAAATTAAGATGAGTCAATTGCTGTTCAATAGACAGAATTTTAATTTATAAAATAGAGATTTGTTTATACACAGATGTTCAAGCAATGAATCAGGATTCCTTTGATACCTCCTTTTTCCACTACATTTTGTGCTACTTTTCTCCGATTTCACGATAATCTAGATTCTCTTGCCCTCTTGATCATAAGGTTTTTTGCTCACAGGGAACTGACAGGAAAAACAAATAAAAGGAAAGTAAAGTATAATACAAGTTGGTTTCTACTAGCGTGGCTTTGATTACACTCCTCCAGTCTAAAGCTTCCAGTGTTTTTAACAAAATACTTCTTTAATATCACTAAGTCAATTATTTCCACCTCTAATTAGCTCGATAACCAGTTAACTATCAATTTAACTGCTCTCAGAACAAAATGACATATAATCAAGTTTTGATATCAAAGTTGATCATAGTCAAAGGCTTCAGCTACTTTTCAAATTGCATAGGAAAATATGTCTTAATAGTGTTAAAATCTGCTCAAAGCTGCAACTTTGTATTGAGCACATGCAGAAATATATCCAATCCATACTGGATATATTCAGTATGTAGCCAATAAAAAGCAAAGGTATGTATGAAATAAACCTATTTAAAAGATGCGTTGCATCCAATAAGTATCATTAACATTTTCTGAAAGACTAATATTGCTTTGCAGTAACTCTTAAGGCCATCAGGCACCTAAGCTTTTCTGTCCTTCAAAAAAAAATCATTCTGCTCTTGAAAGTAAGAGCGTTCCTAAGACTTTTAAGTGAAAAGGCTTTCACAATAAATTACTTCAAATAAATGTTTGTCAAATCTTATATAAAACCTAAGGAAAACATTCTCCTCTTGTAAAATTCACATTACCATGAATAACGAAGCTAATTGTGCCTACACTGTATTCTTTACTACTGCCAATGTGAACTGAACATTTTTTACTTAAAGAAAAAAATGTATGCAGGTAAGATTTCAAAGATGATACTCTAGAGACTCTGGACTACAGAACTCCCATAAACAGGCTTAAGAGAAGTAGTCAAACTTCAGTCAGGGCTATTTCAAGAAAAAATGTTTGTTACCTTCAACATTGCTGCCTTTTGAATTTCCTGAAGTATAGTTTCTACTAGTCAGCCTTTAGCATTTAGTTATGTAATTAAATCAGTAACTTGCTAAGAGGAATTCTATTTCTTTTTCTTTTTTATACTCTTAGCTAATAGTGTAAACTCTTATCTCTTCAGAGGGTCACGGATATAACTCAAGAGACTTCTATTTTGTGGGTGAAAAGGGAAAAAAGCCGTGTTTCAGCTATTCTTTAATAAAAACCAGTAATAATAAAATCCAGCTTTACAACTCCTCCTGCATTCAAAATAAGTGGTTACAAATGCAATAAAAGTTTTAAAACTGAAATAGAAAAGCCTTTTTTCTGAAGTACTCACTACTGAAAAAAAAATACTAGCTTACAAGCAACCAAAAATATTTTCATTTTATCTTATGTTTTACAGTGAAGCTCTAGGAAGACAAAATGATTATCAGTCACCAAGTATATTCTTAAACAGGCTTGGATTCTAAGCTAGAGGATTTTTCTTCATCACACAGCTACATACGAATTCTCGTACACCTTCACTGTGTATTAAAATGGCAGTTGTGATATGCTGAAGATGTAAGTTCAGTAGTACCTTTACATGAATACAACTTTTTTGTTTAAAGTTAGCGTAAGAATAAAAGGCCAATTACTACAGTGGCCAAAAATTAAGTATGAAGAAAGCCTCCCAAGTTTGATGAATCAGTTTGAGAAATCAGACTTAATGCAGACATGCATACTTATCAGAGAGTGTGTTTAGAGGAAATGTCACTGTAGAAGGTCCTAGACGCTGAATTTAATTGTTTCCAGGGTATTATCTTAAATACTGCAATCTGAACGCCTTAAGTAATTTTCTATTAAAAGTTTATAACCTGAATGCAGTAGATTCAGGAACATGCTATATAGGTAATACCTCAGTCTTAGCTGAGCAGCCTGCTCATACAATGACTTTTAATGTATACTCAAAGAAGTTAATAGCAATTACAAGTGAATGTAACCATCAGTTTGGCAGCCTCTTAAAAAGACAAGTTGCAGCTTTCATATCTGTCATGGTTTCAGCTGGGATAGGGTTGACTTTCTTGCTAGCAGCTGGTGTAGTGCTATGTTTTGGATTTGGGATGAGACTAGTGCTGGTAGTGCACTAATGTTTTCGGTTGTTGCTAAGCAATCAAGGCCTTTTCTGCTCCTCAAAGCGCCCCGCCAGTGAGTAGGCTGGGCGCGCACAAAAAGTTGGGAGGAGACATAGCCAGGACAGCTGACCCCAACTGACCAAAGGAATATTCCATGCCATATTATGTCATGCTCAGTATATAGAGCTGGGGGAAGAAGGAAGGGAGGGACGTTCAGAGTGATGGCATTTGTCTTCCCAAGTGACCGTTATCCGTGATGGAGCCCTGTGTTCCTGGAGAGAGCTGAACACCTGCCTGCTGATGGGAAGTAGCGAATTCCTTACTGTTCTTTGCTTGCGTGCACAGCTTTTGCTCTACCTACTAAACTGTCTTTATCACAACCCACGAGTTTTTTCTCACTTTTACTCTTCAGATTCTCTCCCCCATCCCAACTAGCGAGAGTGAGCAAGCAGTTGCATGGTTCTAGTGGCTGGCTGGGGTTAAACTGTAACTTTTGTTGCACATTGTTGGCAAAGCATGATCCACAACATCCAAGATGCTGAACTGCCATTCTACACTGCCACAGCCAGCAAGTTTCTGCTAAGTGTAAGTCAATTAATTTTAACAAATAGTACCCTTAATGATAGATATTGACAAGGGATTCTGATAGTTATAGTTCTAAATGTAAAAGTAAGCATCTGACCTCCAGAAACCCCACTGGCATTGTCAGAAAGGGATTTTTATTTTTATTTTTTAATAAAAGGACAGTCATTCTAGTCACTTATTATGTATATCTGGCACATGAAAGTAAAAATCAAATTCAATGTCCCCAATCATTTAAAGAATTTATATTTAATTTTTTTCCTGTTATTCCTAACAGTACTGACAAATACTTAAAACCCCACCTTTGCAACTAGTTACAGAATTTTTTTAAATTGCCATTCCAAACCGTGGCCACGGTTTCTCAACACAGATATATGAAATTGTCAAACAGCAGCAGCAGCATGCTTGTGTGTAGAGGTAGGTTTTACAGGCAACAGCCTGAGCCATGCAATTTAGTCCCAGAAGACAAGAATAATGATGGCTGGTCAACCTTTCATTCTGAAACACAGAACAACTTTTACCATTTGCTAAATATATTCCATTTATTCCATTGGTACTGGGACTGGTGCTGTTTAACAGCTTTGTTGGGACTGAGCGCACCCTCAGCAAGTTTGCCAATGACACCAAGCTGTGCGGAGCAGTCGACATGCTGGAGGGAAGGGACACCATCCAGAGGGACCTGCACAGGCTTGAGAAGTGGGCCTGTACGAATCTCATGAACTTCAACAAGGCCAAGTGCAAAGTCCTGCATGTGGGTCAGGGCAATCTCAAGCACAAATACAGGCTGGGCGGAGAATGGATTGAGAGTAGCCCTCAGGAGAGGGACTTGGGGGTGCTGGCGAATGAGAAGCTCAACATGAGCCAGCAATGTGTACTCGCAGCCCAAGAGGCCAACCACACCCTGGGCTGCATCAAGAGAAGCGTGGCCAGCAGGTCGAGGGAGGTGATTCTGCCCCTCTAGTCCGCTTTCATGAGACTCCACCTGGAGTACTGTGTCCAGCTCTGGAGACCCCAACATAAGAAAGACATGGACCTATTGGACAGGGTCCAGAGGAGGGCCATGAAGATGATCAAGGGGTTGGAGCACCTCTCCTAAGAAGACAGGCTGAGAGAGTTGGCATTGCTCAGCCTGGAGAAGAGAATGCTCCAGGGAAATCTTATAGCAGCCTTCCAGTACCTAAAGGGGGCCTACAGGAAAGATGGGGAGGGACTCTTTATCAGGGAGTGTAGTGATAGGACAAGGGGTAATGGAAGAGGACAGATTTAGATTAGATATTAGGAGGAAATTCTTTACTCCGAGAGTGGTGAGACACTGGAACAGTTGCCCAGAGAAGCTGTGGATGCCCCATCCCTGGAAGTGATCAAGATCAGCCTGGATGGGACTTTGAGCAACCAGGCCTAGTGGGAGGTGTCCCTGGCCATGGCAGGGGGGTTGGACCTAGATGATATTTAAGGTCCCTTCCAACTCTAACCATTCTATGATTCTATGATTCATTTCAACATATGTGTTAGCACTATAGCTTTAGTATTTGTTCACACACAGTACTCTTCACAGAATGTAAAAGTTGAGCATCCTGTAATTAGGGTAGCAATAACAGGGCTTGTTTAACAAAACGCATTACAAAGTATGTATTATTTAACATCAGTAACTTCACTTTATAAGCTAAGACTTTCCATTGGAAATCAAAGTCTCTCTGATGGTACTTCAGAGACTAAAAGGTATTAAAATATTACAAATATATAATGCTTCAATTCTATATAGCATGTAAACATAGTAAAATATCCTGATCACAAGACAATGAAATGTTTCCACTCTAATCTTTTCCTCAAGCTTTGTGTAGGTGCCAAGGATAATTTATTAATTCCTTTATAGCCTTACTATAAAAAAGCAAAACAAAACTGGAGAGTCCAAAGAAATGGAACTATCTATTTACTGTGACAACTCTGCACCAGTCAAAGATCAAGACTGGTACTAACCAAGAGCTTGTCTTTCGTGAAACCTCACAAAATTTCTGCTTGCAAGGTGAACAGTGATGTAAGAACAAGTAAGCTGTAGGTCAGGAACCACAAGTCAGTTCAGATGATCTAATACGAAACAAAGTGCAACAGATTTGAAGCTGTTGCAGTGGATGAAGGCACTGAGTCTTCAAATTTAGAATTGCATAGCTGCTTGCCTTTCTCTTTGAAATAACCAATTGTAAGAAAAAAGTTGTGTATCATAATGAGATGCTTCCTCATGAAGGAAAAACAAATTATGCCCTCTCTTCGCACACTGTTCTAGAGGAGATTCTTGACTAAAAGTAGGAAGAAGTTGGAAAAAACAATGTAGACAACAAAGACTCCCACAAGCCAGCAGCCTGATGCTGTAAGGCTGCATACCCTTCTAAGTGAGATAATGGCAGTCAACGTGTTCAAGAGCACAGAGCTGACTCCCTATGGGTGTGTCAACGTCTGCTTTATGGAATTTATGTAAGGCAAGGGAGATGACAAAAAACAATGTTTTGCTTATCCATCATTGGACAGTCTTCCCTTTTATTAAGCAGTACTCTCTGACTGGTGTGAAAATTGCTATTTCTCCTCACTGCCTAATGAGAGGTCCATTCAGATTAAGAAAAAAAATGCCTTGGTCTTAATAAAGTTACACATTAATCAGCTTTTGATGAATGCCTGCAACCCCTCTCCCCTCCCCAATAATCTCGTTCAAGTACCTCCAGGCTCTAATCACAATATTCTCAGTAATTAAGGTTTTGATTTTAAATTTGTCTAAAGCTGCCTAAAGAGATGTTCTGATTGCCAGCGGAGCCTCAGATACAAACAATTTGAGGATTTCCCTTGCTTTCTGGGGGAAATCTGTCAGCAAGTTTCAAGATTTGGCCATGTGACAAAGATTTCTAATTCATTACTTCTGTTCAAGTTGTGCCAGGGGAGGTTTAGGCTGGACATTAGGAAAAATGTTTTCACTGAGAGAGTTATCAAATGTTGGAACAGGCTGCCCTGGGAGGTGGTCGAGTCACCATCCCTAGATGGGTTTAAAAGACATGTAGATGTGGTGCTTAGAGACATGGTTTAGTGGCAGACCTGATAGAGTAGGGTCAATGGTTGGACTAGATGATCTTAAAGGTCTTTTCCAACCTAAATGATTCTATGATTCATAGGCTCACAGAGGAAAGTAACATTTTCCTACAGAGCAAATCAGGATGGTTTCTTTTCCAGCATGTCAGTCTTCCTATTTTCTCTTGGATTCTGCAACCACTACCAAGGTAGGAAGATAAAAGTAGATAGACAGTTTACTCTAGGAGATAGTATTTAGTACCATGTAGCTGTCAAATTACAGATTGACAGATTGGTATAGTAATTAATTCCTTCCCGTATCCAACAAGGTTTCTTTTATAACCAGCACTGGGCAATCAGGTTTGCAGGTACGAAATACACTTACAAAATATATATACAAATTAACCTGCATTTCTTATCTCGTCCAAATTTCAAAGCAATTCAGTCAAAAACTGGAAAAATCTTGAATATTCACTTTTCTAAATAACGCTGACCCTAGATGAAAGGAAAGGGTTTTAAAAAACGATTATCATAACCTAACCTTCCATGAGAGAATACCATTATTTCTGTATTTTACACTTTGAAGTGCATTAGCATTTCAAAGTAGAGCCTGCTAAGAGAGAAGCCCCTTGAGAAAATAAAAGGTGGTTACCATTAAAAGGCACCGACTGCCAAGGAAGGTGGTCATCTTACACTACAAGACTAAGGAGTTCATCTGTAGGTATAATTGATCAGGAAAACAGGCAAGACCCAATAGCAAGAAGTGTACTTACTCCTCAAACTGATAAATGTCACTCCTCCTTACTTTAGTTTGTGATCATCATGCCTTGAATACAGCTTCCAAATCTTTATTTTTAGAAGCACCATCTTATTGGGATGCATCACAAACTGCATCATAATCAATGATTATTAAATTCTTCCTACTGCAGCAACAATGGTATAGCAACATAAAGTCCAGCCTGAAAAAGACAAACTACTGACTAATACCAACCACCTCATGAGAACGAAAGTGCTATAGAAATATTAGGAATGGGTGGCATGAAAATAGGTTTTATCAAGACAATTATTTGGTACTCAGCACTGGTCTACATCCAGTATCGTAATACTTGGTATTCAAATATATTACACTATTATATCATTCAAATATATGAAACTATTTAATATTCAACACTAACTGCAGTATTAGCTCATTAAATCACCAATGGTCAAGTACTCTGCTCCAAAAATATCAGACAACAGACAACTTAGAAGAGGTAATGGGCATTAAAGCACTGACTGGATCTGTTTGTGGCTTTTAATGTGTATGAAGTTCTAACTGATCTGCCATACAGAACTTGTCCTTGTTGAAGACAGTTTTCCTTTTCTTACTAAACTTCAAATAAACAGGTGAATCATTCTCATAAGGTCTCAGCTCCTCTAAGCTTTTTCTCAAAGACAAAACTCCAGTAACTCATGCTGCCAATTCTCCTTTGAACAGCTACAAAAACAAACACACAACGCCACATCCCCACTCCGCCCCCGCTCCCAAAGTGGGGAGAGTGGGGGAAATCAGTCCAAAAATACCACTTCCCCAGACAGTAAACCTGTCCAAGCTAGATGAGAGGTGACTCACCACAGGAGAAGACAGGATCTGAAGCACAGTGGTGGGAAGTTATGGGAACATGGTCCATGGGTACGTACGTGGTCCTAGGCAACCTGTTCTAGGTGACCCTGCTTGAGCAGGGGGTGTTAGACAACAGAAACNAACACACAGCAATCTCCAGAAATCTGAAGTCATCTTTACTCTTTTCAGTGCTTTCTACAAAACGGTCTGCAAATGAAACATTTACAGGGGAATGGGTCTCTTCAGAAGAAAAACTGAGGCCTCAGATGCAGGTTTTTTTCCTTTCTCTACACTAATGTGGCTGTTTGCAAGTTAACACAATTAAGTGTGCTTTCCCACACAGCAAAGCCAATCTATAAAACTTTAAAGGAAGTATCACNTATCAGACAACAGACAACTTAGAAGAGGTAATGGGCATTAAAGCACTGACTGGATCTGTTTGTGGCTTTTAATGTGTATGAAGTTCTAACTGATCTGCCATACAGAACTTGTCCTTGTTGAAGACAGTTTTCCTTTTCTTACTAAACTTCAAATAAACAGGTGAATCATTCTCATAAGGTCTCAGCTCCTCTAAGCTTTTTCTCAAAGACAAAACTCCAGTAACTCATGCTGCCAATTCTCCTTTGAACAGCTACAAAAACAAACACACAACACCACATCCCCACTCCGCCCCCGCTCCCAAAGTGGGGAGAGTGGGGGAAATCAGTCCAAAAATACCACTTCCCCAGACAGTAAACCTGTCCAAGCTAGATGAGAGGTGACTCACCACAGGAGAAGACAGGATCTGAAGCACAGTGGTGGGAAGTTGTGGGAACATGGTCCACGGGTACGTACGTGGTCCTAGGCAACCTGTTCTAGGTGACCCTGCTTGAGCAGGGGGTGTTAGACAACAGAAACTCCAGAGGTCTCTTCCAACCTCCACCATTCTGTGATTCTGTAACTGATATTTCACAAACCTCAAGACCTACATGAATGTTGAATGGATAGGTCAGAACATGTGGTGACGACCAACAACACTGCAGAGAACGTACTTATCCTAACCTGCAGCTGTGAGTAACAAAGGACATGGTACACGCAGATGTACTACACTGGCTGCTGGTGCATAAGTACCTGCCCCGCTGATAGCATAGAAACAGAACTTCTTTGGCAGCTGGACATATCTTCAGTGGAATGTAATATAAAAAGCACTCAAAGAATGAAGGCTGTACAGCTCTAACAGAAATGCACTGTTAGTCACACCCTGGAAAATGGCTACCATACCTGATGTGGAATTCATTTGGCCACTCTGGTTTCTGGTTCAGGCTAGTATAAACAAGAACAGGGTAGACAGCGGGGGGGGGGGGGGGGGGTGGGGAATAGGACACGTGGGCCAAGGAACACACAGCAATCTCCAGAAATCTGAAGTCATCTTTACTCTTTTCAGTGCTTTCTACAAAACGGTCTGCAAATTAAACATTTACAGGAGAATGGGTCTCTTCAGAAGAAAAACTGAGGCCTCAGATGCAGGTTTTTTTCCTTTCTCTACACTAATGTGGCTGTTTGCAAGTCAAGCTATTGTTAACACAACTAAGTGTGCTTTCCCACACAGCAAAGCCAATCTATAAAACTTTCAAGGAAGTATCACAGCATCACTTAATGACTATCTTAAATATACATATGTTTACTACAAACAGTGAGAGGTTATTTCTGAACCATTAAGGTTGGGGCCTTAATCTATACTTACCAGCTTTCTGAAGAACAGATGCCTACACGTTTTAGCTTATGCAATCTATGAACATAAATGAACCAGAACTAACATTTTTATTCAGAAAAAAACTTATGCAACCCAAGTCCTGATGAACTACCCCAACCTAGAATCACCATTCCTAAAACAAAGAGGAAGCAGCAATAAACTTAAATTCTGCCCAGAAACAAAGTCAAGAATTCTATTACTGATAAAAATACATTATATTTTTAAGACTATGTTTAAATAGGAAAAAAGCTGAATGAACTTTTAAGTACTCACTTTTTTAAAGGTAGTTTTCAAGAATAGATCAAATAGTCTTCTCTTATAAAAACTACATGAAATTTGCAAACTCTTAAAGGGAGGCAGCATTTTCACTAATTCTCCTGCCCCAGGAGATTTTTTTTTTTTTAAATAATACAATAGAATAGCAAAAATCTGACTACTATATTAATAGTCACAAACATAGCTCTGTAGTTAAGTTTGTTCACATATTGGCAACCATACACTTTGCTTCAAAATATAGCATCTACACCCATGCATTCGGTATGTCAGGTGAAGCATGCTGAAATTTTAATACTCAGAAATTTTTATGTCTCCTACCACCCCCTAGTTATAGGAATTCTGTATTTCAAAATCCTGTCCAAAAACATCAACTGTACAAGTTCTATTTACTGATATACAGTTTAAAACCCCGTAACAGTAGGACTCGTTTGTATGTTAAATGTCCTCCCAGCCAAGAGGTAGAAGAAATTCAGGACATAAACTATAAAGTTTAGAAAAGAACAAACCAAACCCTTCATAAATGGCTGGAGGCCACTGTACAGCAAGGAAACTATGACATAGTTGCCATCACAGAAACATGGTGGGAAGACTCGCACAACTGGAGTGCTGTGATTGACGACTACCAACTTTTCAGAAGGGAATGGCAAGGAAGGAGAGGTGGTGGGGTGGACCTCTATGGTAGGGGCAGTTTTGAATGCCTAGAACTTAACATTGTGAATGACAGTGCTGTTTATAGATAAGAATCAAGGGGAAGGCCAATAAGGCAGATATCGTGGTGGGAGTTTCTTATAGACCCCCCAATCATGATGTAGAGGCTGAAGAAATATTCCATAAGCAGCTGGC
>VYXH01009366.1:0-11102 GCA_013397275.1 Burhinus bistriatus | reverse complement strand
ATGTTTCTGTGATGGCAATTATAATTTCCTTGCTGTACAAANAAGTTCTGCTGGTTACACCAGTCTCGCAGCTGAGAGTTAATTTGCTGGCTCCTCCTGCTTATCCCCTCATCAATCCCTCCCCACTTTTTCTTGTAGGCCCCATTAAGTACTAGAAGGCTGCTATAAGGTCTCCCTGGAGCCTCCTTTTCTGCAGGCTGAACAACCTCAACTGTCCCAGCCTGTCTTCATAGGAGAGGTGCTCTAGCCTTCTAATCATCTTCGTGGCCCTCCTCTGTACTCGCTCGAAAAGCTCCATGTCCTTCTTATGTTGGGGTTTCACGAGAGGGAGTAGAGGAGCAGAATCACCTCCCTCAACCTGCTGGCTGCAATTCTTTTGATGCAGCCCAGGATACAGTTAGGCTTCTGGTCTGTGAGCACACATTGCTGGCTTTTTTTGAGCTCCTCATCAACCAATATCCCCAAGTCCTTCTCCTCAAGGCTGCTTTCTATCCATTCTCCACCCAGCCTGTGTTTGTGCTTGGGACTGCCCTGACCCACATGCAGGACCTTGCACTTGGCCTTGTTGAACTTCATGAGGCTGGTACAGGCCCACCTCTCAAACCTGTCCAGGTCCCTCTGGATGGCATCCCTTCCCCGCAGCTTGTTGACCGCACGACATAGCTTTGTGTCATCGACAAACTTGCTGAGGGCGCAGTCAATCCCAACATCCGTGTCGCCAACAAAGACGTTAAACAGCGCCAGACCCAGTATGAACTAGACACTCTCCCATTCCACACACCCGTACGGTTCTATGCTAACATCAGCTCAGTTATCAACAGTTATTTAAAAAGCAAACCAAGGACAGACTAGGAGAGGCAAAGAGAGCAGAATGGAGAGGATCATATTGTTGTGAACTCATAACATACCTATGTCTTGAACAATGTCCGTGGTTATCAAAAAGAAAAAGATACATTGAACATTCCCATGGATAAGCAAGTCTGTAGAGCAGTATGACAGAAGGCCAGAACCCTATAGCCTGTGAAGCAGCTGATGATAAATGCCTACAAAATCATGGAGAAGTCACATAAGGAGATTGTTCATACTTAATAGGAGGCAGGAGTGAATTGCTGGGTGAAAGATTTTAACGAACAGGGGGAGGTACTACCTCACACTATGCAGTCTTAAACCATAAGACTCATTGTTGCAACATACTGTGAATGCAAAGAGTTTGAGTGGATTCAAAAAGCAATTAGACAAAGTCATAGAATAAAAAGCCAAGAGGAACAGCCTTCTGTCTTGCTACAATGTATGAGGAAAAGTAGCATTATATGTTTGGATTTCTCTTACATACTTTTCTCTGCATCTGGTGCCAATTATTTTGGGACACATGATACTGGGATAGACTGTCATTTTTTTGAACCTATTATAGCTGGTTTATGTAATTCTGTGGAAAATGAGGGTTCATTTGGCTAAACTGACACTGAAAAACACCTCCTGTTAGCAGCTCCAAACCAATCCATGCACTAAGTTAGTCTCTTCGTAATCAAGATCAACGTGTTACTGGCATAGATCTCTTCCGGAGTGGTTCAAATACTTAAATATTCAAGACCACTGCAGTTTGGGATGTGGAATACTGTGTTATTAGTCTCTCATCTGGAAAGTATACTTGGGCATGGACAAGGTAGAAGAAAAAAATATTTCTTTTCAAAATCTAAAATCATAGAATCATAGAATAATTTGGGTTGGAAGGGACCTTTAAAGGTCATCTAGTCCAACCCCCCTGCAATGAGCAGGGAATAGTCAGTTCAATTAAAAGGCATGCAAAGACCAGCTGACCAAAGGAGAAGGAACCATGCTGAATTTTCTTATTAAGCAACCAAAATGAAATCCCAAGTGAATCGCTCTTATGAATCTCTCTTGCTCTATGCTGCTGTTTGACATACCATATTGTCAAGAACTGCATCCCTGCACACTCTGTAAACACTGATTTCCCTCATAGCAGTGAATATAGAATTTGGGAATCGCACTTCCTTCTTGTGGTTTTCCTGATGTTTAATTAAAATGTAAAAGAGTTAACCCAGTATAAAGCAAAAGCACTTTTTCTTCTAACTTCAGCATTTTTAATGTGCTGAATCTTAAATTTAATTTGAAGCTTATAACTTACTGCTGAAATATCTTTGGAAAACTTCAGTCATAGTTAATAGTCTGTCATTTTCTTGTAAATTCTTTCAGAGGTTTAGTTCTGAACTGGATTTGCTTTAATTCAGTTGTTCTCAAAAATTCAGTGAAATTATGTGCATTAATAGTGGCTGAGGATGTTGACCTTTGATGTAGAAGGCAAAACAGATGATTTACAGTATGTAATGAAGGGTGTCTCATGTGTGATAATATAAAATGTCTGTTGTATGTAAACTGTTAACTATCATACTGAAATTGTTTGCTGATTGCCCCTCATTAAAATCATGCTTCAGACAATCTGTCACTGAAAATGAATGATATCATCCAAACTTTGATGTTGCCCCAAAAGCCAGGGTGCCTTCAATCATCCACATAAATCAGCAATAGATTGGACCTCTCTCTGAAATAAGATTGTTTTCCTATCAAGTCTGGTCAATATGAACAAAACAGAAGCAGCAGTAACATGATCAGTAGAACGATGTGAGGCATAATTCACTGAAAGGAACAAATGCTAATTGCATGCACTAAGAAACTGGTAATTATATAGCTGACAAAAAAGCAGTAAGAGAAGTTCAAAAGGATCTCAAATCATGCATTTCTATTGTACCACAAGAGGTTTATAGTAATTTGCAGATGTTATTTTTCATCATAAAACATTTCATGTTTAGAGACTATCTATCCTTTCTATTTTACTGATACTGTGTTTAAAAGGATGTATCTCGGAAGCAAAGTGGGATCCAGGCAATGAATGTAGATTTGGAAGGAGACAACTGTGGATATAGTCATGTCTGCTTTAGTCTCTGCTGGTCACTGAAATCCTTTTGCCTTTTCATTCAAAGGCACTGCCAGTATTTGCACTAAGTCAACACAAGACTTGTATGTTGTGCATACTGCCAAAACCCATGTCTGCGTTCATGGGTGCTCTCTGCCTGTGTGGAATAGGGAGAAACTGCATCTCTAATTGTACATATGAAACACATATAAAACAAATTAAGATATAAAAATAATATTAAAGAGAGAGTTCCTCTCTGGTAGCTGGAGAATGAACTTTCTGAACATGTCATTGAGAGTCTAGATGGAGTTTGTTTAAAGCAAGGTAATATCCTGAAATGTCACATTGCAGACAGGAAAAGTGCATCCTGCACTTAAGAAACGTGGAGTGATTATTACTCGTTACACAGTTTTTGTCTGTTTTGGACTGACAGTGTGCTCTCCTAGCAGCTAAGGGCATTTGTGAGAGAGAGAAATTACCAAAGATGCAGAATATCTTCTTGTCATTAATTGCTGCCTCAAAAAGTATTTGTGTAGACTGGATTTCTGCCCTGAACAACCTGATCTAATTTCAAAGTTGGATCTAACTTTGAAGATAGTTCTGCTTCGAGTTGGGTGGCAAACCAGATGACCTGCAACCAATTAGGTATCCAACCTAATTATTCTGTGACTTTATGCTTTAAAAGTTAATGCTGTAAATACTCTTTATTGTAACTTACTAGATTATGACCCAGGACAAGTTACAGTTTTCAGTACAAGGATTTCTGTATAGGGGTTAAGCTTCTCACAGTAAGCATAGGAGCATAACATATTTGAGGGTCAGCCATCTTCTAGTTGTAATGTTAAACCAGTTGAAAGTTATCAGTATACCGAAGAAATAGATTTTGATAGCTAAAAGGAGAAGAAACGTGACTCCCAAGATCTGTTATGTAAAGGTTATTTGAGGCTCAGTTAGGACCTCTGTCTCTCAATCTCTGACTCAGAATTTTCCTCTTGCAGGAAGAAAGCTAGTTAAATCACAGGACAAGCCTAGGATTTTCAGGCAAAAGTTGGTATATGTATTCAGCATGGTGAGAACTTCTCTGAAAAATACCTCTACATCTTTGTATTGAAGGCAACTGGGTGTATGTTTGTCTAGACATTCCTAGACTTGAGACTTGCATTAGTGAGAGGAGGCTTCTTTGTGAACTCTGACAGGTTTTCCATGGAGCCTGTCTAAGCTAGTTATTTATGTTGAGCTACACTGGAAGCAGAGACCACTGCTCGTTTCACATGACCCATTGAACGGGTTTCCTGTAACTATAACTTGATCTGGGATTGGAATTGGGATTGTAATTCCAAAAAACTACATAAAAGCTTTGTGAGATAAAGAAAATTTATAGTATGTTTCATTATTTTCTGATTAAAATTAATTGCTGTAAAAGAGTAAGAACTTTGTTTGAATGATGATGGGAGCTTGGAAGAAAGAGCAACCCAAAATTGCTACCAGAATGACAATTAAAATAGCTAGTGATAGGCATTTTTATTATTATTTTGGGAGGTTTTAATGTATATTGATACCAGTCATGAAAATAATCATGAAGCTCAGTCACACTGACAAAACTAAGACTTTGACCTCCAAGTAGTTTGAGCTTCTGGTTTATTTCACAGAGTTCGTCCACTTCTCCCACTGTTCCAGTTATAGTTCTCAACCCCTTGCTGCTGTACCTTTTTCACCTTGAATAAAATAAAAGGGCTTTTTTCCTGCATTCAGAATACCCTTTGCATAACAAACCACTATGCATCTCTTCTTATTACTTTGCACAACAGTAATAACCTTTTCTCCTCTTTTTAGTTTCCCCCTTTGTCTTTTGATTTTATCATGTTCGGGATAGAGGTCATTATTAATGATTCCAGGCTAAGAGCCTTTAATAGACTTATGAAGCTTCTTCCAAATGTTCCCAGAAGTTTTGTTCTTGTGTTGTTGTTCTATGATGTTGGGTTTGTTATATTCCAGAGACAAAGAAAGAGAGAGTTTGGTGCATATTATGTACTTGTGAGTTTATCTTATTAAAAAGAAAAAAAAATCTCTTCAAGGGGGATTATTAAGAGCAACAGTAATAATGACCTATCCTCTAATAATAATAATATTCCATAGTTATGTCATTTTTTATCTCATGATGTAAAAGTTTGGCTTTAGTACACTTTCAGTTTAATAGTTTGATTAATGTTGGCATCAATAAAATCTGCATTTTAGACAAATATCATTAAATATTTTCCTCAGATCTGACTCATACACATCAATCACATCTCAATAAACTGCTGCTTAGTAATCTGCTCCACGGTAATAAGATCAGAGTTGCCTTGATGTGATAGGTTTGTTCTTTTGGACGTCACTCAGATAAGAGACCTTCTGAAGTTAAAGTAATGCTCACCTATGTTTCCTCATTCATTTTGTGATTAGCAAAGCCAGTAGGAATGTCAGCTGCATAACGACAGAATACTTGGGCACAGAACTGTTACATCTCAGAAACACAAATATTTAGTCCAGCAATGACTATGTATTCTCTACACAAATGTCTTCCTGTCATTCTCTTCTATTAAACACAAAGGACTGAAGAAAACAAATTATTAGGGCTAGTTCATGATAATCACCTTGTACAGTACTTCCCACTGGAGTTCCTTAGGAAACCAGTAATTGAAATCAATGGGGCTTTTGAAGGTGTAAGGAACTACTCAGGAGGAGCACAGATTTCACAGGTTAGACTTTAGCTTCTCTGAAATGACTGTTTCCTGGTAGCCCATCTGAATAATTTATCTGTTGAAAGGCTTCCTGCTTCTGAAAATGTGAAGTCTATTTTGTTTCCTCTTGATGTCCTTAGTTGCTGCCTTTCCAATTCCTATTGATCTTGTAGCTTGAATCCGCACCTGTTACTCTTCTTAATGTTAGGATTTTTTTTCACTTTACAAGAGTCAGATTCTGTTTTCTGAAGCTCCCTTTTTGACTTTCCAACCAATTGAAAATCATTTTTTATTCTGATTTTTATTTTCCTTTGAATTTCCACCTTCCTATTTAATTCCTTTCTGTCTCTGTCTTTTGTGTTAGGTTTTGAAATCATTCCTCAAGACAGTTGTTGTGTTCAGTGTTCGTTAGTATAGTAGTCCTTGAATCTACTCCTGTTTGCTGATTAGCAGTAATATTAATAAAGAAATTCCTTCATAAAATACTTGAATTGAACTTTTTCACCTTGCAAAGGAGAGGTATGTTTTTTCGTGCACTGACCTATTTTATTCTGGTTTGCATTGTCAAAAACTGCAGCAGCAGTTGCCCTGTTTTCAGATGCCCTTCTTGTTTCAAACTTACACTTAGTTCTTCCACCACACATATGGTTCTTCTGTGATTAATATGCAAGAGAACAGATTTGGTTGCGTATCCTGAGTACCCCAAAGAGTATGATAAATGACTATTCACGACACAGTATTTATAGTTGGATCTTGAGTCTGAAAATCGAGAACTCTAGGAAGCTGAGATCTGAGATTTTACTCCTGTCTAATGCCAGGAGCTGCAGGTTCAAAGGGGAAGAGGAATTCTTAATCATGTTTAAGTTTCTCTGAAGAGAAGGCTGGGAGGAGAGCTATAAACACGACTGCACAACTAAAGGTGTAATTCCACTGCCACGGAAAATCACATGGATAGTAAAGCTATGATCTTGCAAAAGAGGCAAGCAACCACAGAGCTTCTGTAAACAGTGTGTGGATCCTTAATGCCTTATTTTTCCTCCTGGAGAAGATGGGTGCCCTGCGCCCTGAGAGACACTTGTGCTCTGTGCTACAGAACAGTGTCCCAAGAGCCATAATTTGACTTAAGTTATGAAGATGAATAAGTACCTGATGAAAGAGATGATTTAGTATTGCTCTTATTAGCATGTTAATTTTGGCAGAAATCATCTGCCAATTTTTGTACAGCTGTCATAGATGGAAAAAATGTCTTTAGTTTTGGTATCTCAATACCAAAAATACTCTGCTAGCTGCAGTCTTCTCATGTCTTCCCTAAACCACCTGCAAAAGGCATTATCAACAGTTTAACCATTTTATTTTTCCATATGTGATTTTTCAAAGATGAGTTCCATCCCTCTTTTCAAGACACTGTAAAAACAGAAGTTTTACTGAACTCTTTCAAACAGAAAATGAATGCAGAAGTAGCACTTTCTGACCAGGAGGAAACTGTTTTTCAGGTAGTTCAAAGTGTTCGGAACTCTGTGCACTACAGTACCCCAGAAGCATAGGCAATCTCATGGTAAAGGATGCTGCTTCTTCACCGAAAGAAAAAGATGCTGCTTTCTTTGCCAAAAGGGCTGTCAAGCATTGGAACAGGCTGCCCAGGAAGTGATTGAGTCACCATCCCTGTGGATATTTAAAAGGCGTGTAAATGTGGTGCTTAGGGACATGATTTCATGGGGGACTGGGCAATGCTAGGTTAATGGTTGAACTTGATAATCTTAAGGGTCTTTTCCAACTAAAATGATTCTATGATTCTATGTTTAATCAAAGACTTTTGTTTTATGGTTCTTTTATTTATTTTTCATCATATTGTTCATTATTTCCACATTTGGTCCCATTTTTTCCTGTCCTTGGAGGCTAATTTTCTAAATGACCTCATTTAACTGGTGTATTCTCCTGTTCAAATTCTCTTTCTTTAAAGGAAATGTTTATTCAGATGATGCTCAGACACCAGCTTATCTGCCTCTGCCTTCTTTGGACTGTGATCTGTCAGCACCAGCACATTCACTAAAGTGCACCTGATTATTGGAGAACACTTGGTTTTATTGTGGTAATGCCTCTCTAATTGCCCTTATCAGGATGGGGCATAGAGAATTCCCACTCCACTTGTAACTCACAGATCTTATTACCCTTTGCTCAGTCAAATGTAATTTTGTTTTCGCTGCCTTTCTCAGGTCACACAAATGAGACAGCAGGCTCTTCTTTTCATTACATTTGATGTTTTCACCTCTGCTGCTTGAGCCAGATCATATGTTAAAAGCAATTAAACCATCATTAGGCTCTTGGGGGAGCTGCAGAAGAGGATAAAGGTTCCTTTTTTCTTAAACCCACGTGGAGGGTGGCTCGCCCTTCTCCCTGCCTTAGGAACCTGGAGCCCAGACAGCTGCCATGAACGCCTTCACCATGACACTGCTCGTGTCAGTTCATTTTTGTGCAGGGTGAAGAGGCAGGCCCCGCTGAGCGGGGATGGGATGCGCCCTTGGTGAGCTGGTTGGGGAGAGGCCAGCAGCTGGGAAGAGGGTTCCTGGGAGAGCATCTTCTGACCAACCGCGTTTGCTCCCGGTCGCCGGAGGTGGCATTGATTATTCCCAAACAGCGCTTTAACCTTTTAAGTCAGTGCTAACAAGAAGTTCCAGCATGAAGTGAGAGCGCATGGGGAGGCCCTTTGAAAGAGAAAGCAAGCTGAAGCCCAAGTGGGAGCATTAAGTATCTTTTGAGAGAGTTTATAAGTGTGTCGCCAAAAAGAAAGGCTGTTTTCCACAGCAGTTTTGAAGGGATTGGGGACACGAGGGAAGGGGTTCCCTGCAGAAAACAAAAAAAATCTTTTGTTTAATTTTCAAATGTTATAGAATTCAGCTTATTTCATGTATTTGAAGCCACTTTAAAATTTTGTGATGATTTAAAGGAAAGTAAAAGGTTTTTTAGAACAAAAGGAAATAGCTTGGGATTAATATGGCGAAAATTAATTTACATCTTTTACTGTTCTGCTTTTCTTGTGGAGGAAAAAAACTATTTATTCTTCTGCCTCTTGAGACTTATTTCTATCCTACTGTATCAAACTTCATCATATGTGAGGTGAAAATTGGATTCAACAATAGTAATTGAAAACTATTCTGTGAATTCGGGAAGTATCTCGGAATGTTACTCTGAAACTTTTAAATACCAGCAATTTAGGAGTCATCAGCTGCTGTTCCTTTGGCTTCATGCACCCTACTTTGCGCCTCTAATGTTTTGAAAGATAAAAGGTTCACTCAGCATGAATGAACTTGAAAATATACGAAAACTAATGTGACAGCAGCTTTCCAAATGTCAGCAGAGTGAAGAGAGTACATTTCTTTCCACTTCTTTGGGAAATGATATAGGAGAGAATAAAACAGATTAAGGAAGAGTGACCCACTACTCTGCATACTGAACATTTCAGAGGCACACTGTGTTGTATCACAATCCAGAAAGAGGAATGAAACCTATATGGTTTTGCAGTAAATGCAATTTGGAAAAGTGTACAGAGGAGGTGGAATATGTCTTTAATCCAGTGTGCTAATTTATATAGCATTTCATAAAGCACATTTTAAAAATTGCGGACTGAAAATTTCAATCTCAAAAGTAAACATGACCTAATGTATCAGCTCAAATAGCTATGCATGGTTTTGTCTTTTATGATGACTATTAGGGAAAAGATCTGCACCTAATAGACCAGTGTATACGATATTGTGAAAATTTTGTGCAAGAGGATAAGACCACTTGAGCATGTCAAAAATAAGATGACTCTTTTCAGATCTCTTTTGATAATTTTTTTACATAGTGAAGTCACTGCAAGTAGCACCTTCATCTCTTCCTGTCCACCCCTTTCTTTCCCGAGGCACCTGTTTTTCAGCCCCACAATGGCAAGCAACGCAAGGACTCCTTCCAAAAACTGCAGGGCTCTGTACACCATATCTTCTCCCTCAAAGCCAGCATCTGTTCATGCATTTCCATCCCTAAATCCTTTCTCCCAACCACCGTCTTGAAGTTCTTTGTGTTTTTTCCTGACCTCCTTTCTTTCCCCCACATTGATGTTTTTTCTTCTCTGCTAGGGCAACATTTATACCTGGAAGCTGGTTCATTAGTATCTTCCTTTCTCTGCTGAGGGCTGACTGTATGATGTAGGGGTATTGTTATCCAGCAAGGCATTAGCAGCTTTGCTCAGCTGTGGTCAGCAAGGTCCTCAGATAGTGCTGCTTTGTGGTTAAGAGACATGGAGTTCAGGCTGACCAGGAGAAGAGTGGTGGGTCTGTTCCAGGTAAGGTAGCAACTGTACTGTAATCCTGCTTTAGAGGGCTAACTGTGATCTAACGGACAGCAAAGAGTTGAGAAAATGTTGCCACTTCATCTCTTTTTGGTGTACAGATTAATGCCCTCCAGTACCTTCCTAAATCAATACATTTCTAATGATCTAAGCCTGTAAAATATGTGGCTCTTGAAAGTTACGGATGAACAGAGCAATAACATCAAATTTAACATGTAGCCTCATAGACTCACATAAAAACAGAGCTGGATTAAAGATTTTTTTTTCTCAAAAAATTATTTTCAGTAAAAGTGAAGCATTAAATCACTTGAAAATTTAATTAGCCTAATCTTGGGTAGCTATTTTGCAGGCAGACGCCAGGGAGGATGAACAAGAACCTTACCCCGTACTCTGTACAAGAACAAACAAGGCTGGCCCTCAGGAACCCCAGATCCTGGAGGTAAGAGAGAGAGCCTGGAGTAAGGAAGACTCTCCCTTGATTGAGGAAGACTGGGTTAGAGGCCATTTAGGCAAACTCAGCACCCACAAATCCAGGGGCCCTCGGATGCACCCTCGAGTGCTGAGGGAGCTGGCAGATATTATTGCAAAGCCACTCTCCTTCATCTTTGAAAGGTCACAAAGAACAGGAGAGGTGCCTGAGGACCGGAGGAAAGCTAATGTCATACCAGTCTTCAAAAAGGGCAAGGAGGAGGACCCGGGAAACTACAGGCCTGGAACAGTNTGATGGAACAGCTCATGCTGGATGTCACCTCTAAGCACATAGAGGAAGAAAAGGTTATTGGGAGTGGTCAACATGGATTCACGAAGGGCAAATCATGCTTGACCAATCTGTGATGACATGACTGGTTGGGTGGATGAGGGGAGAGCAGTGGACACTGTCTACCTCGNCATGACTGGTTGGGTGGATGAGGGGAGAGCAGTGGACACTGTCTACCTCGACTTCAGCAGGGCTTTTGACACTGACTCCCATAACATCCTCATAAGTAAGCTTAGGAAGCGTGGGTTAGGTGAGAGGACAGTGACGTGGATTGAGAACTGGCTGAATGGCAGAGCTCAGAGGGTTGTGATCACTGGTGCAGAGTCATTTGGAGGTCTGTAACAAGGAGTGTTCCCCAGGGGTCAGTAC
>VYXH01009364.1:46471-66204 GCA_013397275.1 Burhinus bistriatus | reverse complement strand
TTTCCCTCCGTCGCAACACAACATATTATTAAAAACTTAGCAAAGATCACATATAACTGAAAAATATGTGGAATACAATAGGAATTTTTAAAACTCTTGTCCCTAAAAGAAATTACTGAATAACTTTTGCCCTCTTTATCTGAGATCTGGTCAGTATCCTTTGCTTTAACAACTTGCTTTATGATTATAAATAAAAATTAAAATAACTTAGTTGTACACTGTTACATTTATTTTATCTCGCAACACTTCTTTCTATATAGATCCAAGAAATATTTGAAACACTTCAGAAACTTCATTGAGCCCTTGCAGCCAAAATTTTGATTTTCACCATTGCCTGCTCAAATCTGTTGCATTTTTATAGATATCATGCTTGCTGCTCATAACTAAGCCTGATTATGATTCATTCTCCTTTTCTTTTTTTTTCACTTCCCTTTTCTGCTGAGAGTAGTCATGGTTTTCCTTGGTTGTGTATTCAGTAAGAACACTCATGATTTAAAGAGCTTGGTTTTATTTTTCTTGAATAAGTCTTTGAGGACATATAGCTTGGATAGACAGTAGGACCATAAACAATCTCTGTTATCATTGTCTTAACCACTAAAATTTAAGCAGCTGGGAAAGTTGAAGAAAATGTCATTTGCAATTTTTATAGTGTTACCATGAAAAACTTTGTATTCTTACATGCCTTTGTGAGAATTAATTATCGTGATGTATTATATATACTTTTTTTATTCAACCAGAGAATTTTTTAGGAATGAAACCACACAGGACTGAAAGGATGAAGGATTACATTCCCTCATCCAGTCTGGTCTCTATCTTCTGCAATAACAAGCAACAACAAAATAACTATATATTAGGAAGACTCATACAGTATTTGCAAACACAGGATCTATGAACACAAAATATTTCTCCGCACTTCATAAGAAATATAGGAAGTAAGGTAAAAATATAAAAAGCTGTATGTATAATGTGACCCTTTTTTTATTATTTTTACAGAACAGGTTGATATAGTGGAATCTTCTATTATTATTTCTAGATATAAAATAATGATAAGAAATTTCTTTTTTTTTTTTTTTTTTAGTAGTTCCAAGGAATCCTGAATGTGTCCCATCTGCAGCTGTGGTCAGTTTTCAGTGCTTTAAAGGAAGACAGGAAAATACTTATTTTAGTACAAATCAGGTTTTCTGTGTTTGCAAGAAGGAATTTAGAAGAAAAGTATCACTGGATTTGGTACAACTTTATTAAATCCAGTGAAATTTTTCAGTGGACTTCAGTTTAGGCTATTTGAACATAGAAAAATATAAAATGTTCTTAGATACTTTACACTATCAGGAACACTCTTTTAGGAGAAAAAAAGAAATATCTGTGATGTTCATGCAGGTATTTATCTGTCCAACAAAACTGAATGCAAGACAGAGATAGAAAAATCTCACAGATGGGCACTTAAATTGTTCTTAATCACAGGCATCAAGATGTGTAGAAGTAAATTATTGCTGTGTGGTGTGAGAATGAGAACACTAGTTATTGAATCCTCCATGTATTTCCCAGGTTCACCTTGGCTGATTTTAAGTGTTCAGTGATACCAATTACATCCAGTGATCCAATCGACAGCTGTTTTTTTCTCATATTGTGAGAAGGCCCACCAGAGTTGTTCCATATAGTTTTCTGTTCCATTCTTCCAAAAAGGAGATTGCTTGGCAGTTGTCATGATGGTGATATGATAGTGATATGAACTTCTAGTTGATGAATGCCTCTTAGTCTTCCCTCCATCCTTTATCACAAAATGCCAGATGGTTTCTTTGTTTTCTCCTTTCTCCAGTTCTCTCATTTCCCAACAGTCAATGGTGATTTCTGTCACAATGATTTCCAAATCTGGTTGTCAAAGAATTCACTTTTTGGAATGCTCTGAAGTGATGACATCTGAGCTTTTACCAAGATATCTCTACATTACAAGTAAGATTAATTGTGTTCTATGTTATTTTACTTTATCTTTCTGGAGTTCTAAACCACTTGCATTTTTGTCTTCATTTTTATATACCTTAGTATGCTTTCCAGTTTGAGCTCTATACTATAATAACAAAAAATAATTTAAAAACATAATGAATGGGATTCTTTCTGAGCATGTATTTTGTCTCCCTGTTGTTTCATTACTATGAAGTCCAGTGTGTACTAGAATAAAATTACGAAAATCTTAAAATATAAACAGATCAGTGAAATATTTCATACTGATCATATTACTTCTGTGGTTTTACTAGTTTTATTATACTCAGTGCTGTAAAATAATAAGTCTAGTTAGAACTGTTAACAATTCAGTGTAAATATAACTATAAAGTAAATTGAGAAATACACTTTAAAAGTTCTGGAAGAAAAATAGGGTACACATCAAAATAAAATTCTGGATTGTATGATCCTAAATATAATTCTTTAAAAAGTGGGACACTTTAACCAGTTTGACTAGTAACAAGGTGGGAGGAACAGCTCTGTTTCCAATAGTATGCTTCTGAATTTGTCTTTTACCTCAGGTCTATGTCTTCATAACTGGGTAAATATTGACTGACTATGAATCTATGTATTGTTTGAAGAAAAGTAATCCACTCCTACCTATAATGGCTTACAATTAAAATGTATGAAACAAACCTCTTTCAGGTTAGTTTCATAAGACTTCCAGACTATGGAGCCACACCTCTATCCCACTGAACAAAATGGTTTTAATTTATTACTCTTTAGTCTGCAAGACATTTTTCTGCTAGTGTACGTTCTATTAAATCCCTTGGCCATCTAAAATCTACAGTGATTCCTTAGGAAGTAAAAGAGCACATAGAATCACACATTTCATAAATTATTTTTTGGCTATCTTTAAAATCAGTTAGCTGTACATCAAAAGATCTGTCCCTAACATAGGTACTTGTCTTCTTCAATTTTCTTCTTAAGAATGTTTTTTATAGTCTTTTTTTTTTCTTTTTCCAGAATGTGCCTCAATGACCAATGGTTAGAGGCACTAGTCTTGAAAAGCAGTAGAGTGCAAAAAAGTTGTGAAGATCATTAATTTTTTTGAGTATTATAGAATCCATTCCACTTAAACATTCCTAAAATTCCTCTTAGAGGAAGCAAGTTTACCAGCATCTGTAGTTCTACTATCTATCTCTGACAAAGGGCGGCTTTAAGACATAATGTCTTATTAATTAATTCATTTACAGAAACATTTTATCTCTTGTGCTAATATGTATTATCAAGGTAAGTTAGGCATGCCACAAAGCATTTTTTTTTATTAACCTGTAAAGATATAACTTTCAAGATTCAAAAAATAGTCAATAGCAAAAAGATTTCATGAGGAAGAAACACTCAAAATAAATTACCTGATATTCTTTTTAGTCTGTAATCAACAATCATTTCCATTGTAGTTTTGACACCATGAAACTATGCTACAATGGGTCTTTGCATGTCTGTGTGTATTACTGGATGTTGTTTCTAGATATATGTTACTCTTTTTGCTACATACACATTCTTTTCTCTCTGCATGAAAAGAACTTGTAGAACCTTATTAATGAATTATTATCTGATCAAGTTCTAAAGTGCTTTTGTCTTTCTGCAGTTTTGTCTTTTACTTTGAAATTCATAACATTCACAAATCCAAGTGTAGTATTGACGTATCTGAATATCTTTTATTTTCTGAGCAGCTCCGAAGCATTCACCAAGTCTTACAAGTAATAATAAGCAGACTGTAGCAGTTTTGTAACTAGGTTTTGGTAAGAGCAACTGCTTAAATTTTGTTCAACAATTCAGGAAAGGACGTGTTAACATGTTGTGATGACAAAATACTTCACACTTCCATTTGTATCAATACCAGTGAATCTTAACTTAGTAACTTGAACAGATCCCTCATTTGCAGGTATGGATGGCACCATTAGTACATAAGATGTGAAAATGAATCAGGATATCAAATTATTTTCAAAACCTTTTAGCCCATGCAAAAAATGGGAAATGGATTTTATATCACAGAAAATGAAATTGCCCCAAAAGATTGTGTTTGTTTTACTGATGACTGCTAAAAGACAGCAAAACCCAGTGTAAGATTAAGGTACAGAGAGAGATAAGAGAACTATTTTTAAGAACAGTTAATAAAATAAGTAAAATTATCTGAAGAAAAAAAAGATTTTTTCCTGTACCCTTAGTCTAAATATGAAGAAAAGAAGAACATAAAACACAACGAAATAAAACAAAACAAAAACTCATGGGGGAGAGGAGGAACAAAACAGAAAATCAACTCTCTTTGAAGTTGTTGTGGCTTGGGCCAGATTCGCCCAGTCAGGTGGAATGACAGATGATCTCTCACTCTCTTGCTCTGCTTTGAACNCTCCAACGGGGCAAGTAACAAAGTTGGCTGCCCTTGGTTGTTATAGCAATAAGGATAAGCAGGAGCCTCTCTGCATCCTGTTCCTTGGCATCAACTATAAACATGGGTCTTATCACTCTGAGAGCGAACAGTTTTCTGCACAACATTCTCTTAATTTCAGCAGTTAGAAGAGGCCTAGCTAAAAGTAAAGTTACTGAAAAAAATTGGTCCTCTTTTACCTCAAACCAGAATGGAAGTTCAAATCATTTCACATAAAAAGCTTCTTCAATGCATTCTTTCTCCCATCCTTTCAGGTGGTGTCTCCTTAATATCTGCTTCAGTTGAATAGGTAGAAACCAGTGCTTTCTATATATAACTGTTATGCATTTAGCAGCACTGGAAAGGAGTGAAGAATGTTGTCACCAGCCATTCAGTTTCAATAATAAAATTTCTTTGAAATATTTTAATGCAGTTTTTGGCTACATGAACAGGTGCAATCACACCTTGTATTTAAGAAGAGTGCTATAGACATGAATACAGCAGTGAGGGACTGGGCTCCAGTTAAAATAGGTATATTTGGAAAACACAAGTGTGTTTAATCTGATAAGCAGGTGAAATATGTCAGAAAAAGAAATAAAATAACAGAAAAAATTATATACGTTATATTGGCACCAAAAAAACCAAATAAACAGAATATTAAAATCTGTTATGAACTTTTTGATTTTTAGCTGAAAGAAGTTTAGGAAAAAAAAAGTCTAACCTTTCATACACATTCAGAAAAAACAAAAAAACCCAAACAATAATAAGATGAATACTGAATAGAATCAGCAACTTCTCCTTCACTGCAAGTGACAGCATCAGAGTACAATTATCTGTGTAAATTGTCCATTTTTGATTGGTAGCTCCAAATTTTGTGCTACTCACTGCACATAGAATTCCTGGATTTAAAAGTACTGATAGAAATGGTCTTGGAATAAAGAAGAAGGGATAGGGGAATCTTGCAAATTTATGTTTGTGAAAAAGAATGTTGTATTGGGTTTGTGTGGCAGGGTTTTGGTGGGGAGGCTGTTACAGGGGTGGCTTCTGTGAGAAGCTGCTAGAAGCTTCCTCTATGTCCATAGCCTCTCCAACCAAATATCTGAAGAAAACCTATATAAAAAGTGAAATAAGTAACAAAAGAAAAGACTCCCCACAAGTAACTGTTAGAGGAGGGAAAAGAAAACCACACTCAGCAACCTCCAGCAACAAAAAATCACTTGTGTATATAAAGAAAGAAAACCTTAAAAAGAAAAAAAAAAAGGCAAATAATAAAAAAAAACAAACAAACAAACAAACCCTCAAACAAACCCAACAAGCAAGTGCTGTGGGATGAAAGAAAAGCTTTTGAAAAACAAAAACTCCACCCCTGAAGTCGCATCTAAATAAATAATAAAATAAATAAATACAATCTCATACAAACTTACTAACAGACTGCCAAAAATAAGAATGTCACCACTCCTCAAAAAAAAACCAAACAAAAAAAAACCAAACAACAAACCCAAAACCCACAGAAAAAGGAGGAAAATAAGAAAAGGAAATACAAAATAAGAATTAACCCCTCAAAACAACCACTTATGCATACATCCAAAAAACAAGGGAAGAAATTCGCCAAGGAGACCAGCTCCAGTGCAGGTAAGCCCGCACTGGGGAAGGGGATTGAGGTGAAAAGGGCTGGCAAGGGGGTCTTTTTGGGGCTTTTTGAAGGCGGGAAAAGCAGCTAGCTCGCGCCGGAACTGGCAGCTGGAGGACGGGCTGCTGACGTGGCGGGGGGCGGAGCCAACACCCCACGCGGCAGTTCTAAATGGGTGGTCCCGAAGCACCCGGCGCGCAGGCAGCCAGTGGGTGTCACCCAGGGTGTCACCGCGGCGAGAGAACAGGGTGCAGCATCTCTAGAGGTCCCTTCCAACTCTGAAAATTCTGTCATTCCGTGAAATACAAGAAGCTACCAAAAAAAGCCCCCTTCCCCAAGTCAGAAAAATAAAAATGGCAAAAAACAGCTGCCAAAAGTGTCTGTATGTCTCCAAAATATCTATTACCTGTCTGCTTGCTGTATTCTGCACAGCAGGGAGCTGACTAAAGGTGCTGGCAGAGAATGAAATACCAGTACTGAATCATGTTTCCTATGTAAATGTACTTACAGGTTTCTTATAACCTTAAAAGGATTCATAAAAGAGGAGATCATAAATATCTTCAAAATGTCTTCCTGTGTTCCACAGTAAGAGAATAAAGCCTGACAGAGTGCTTTTAACATAAGTCTGCTAGAACTTGCTATACTTCCGTAATAATTCCAACATTGTCAAAACCTTCTCATTTAAATAAATCCTGCTAGGGATCTATCTCACTTAATTTCATGGGGGTAATTCCTGCTACCAGTAGCATTTTAGGCACTTAGGGTCTGCCTAGCTTCTAGGTGTTCCTCAACAAGACAATGGGTTTCTCCTAGGTTCTGTGTAATATCTGCTCATCCAAAATATAGGCATCTCAGGACACGGAGCAGAGTTTGGAGGTCCACTGGAGGCAATGCAGGATAAATTAATTTTACAGAAAATGGCCTTAGATTCCTATATTTTGGCAACAGAATCATTCCCAGAAGTCTATAGTGAGTCATCCTCTGAGAAAGTTTAGTATTTCATTAGAGGGAATGGAGAGAAACTGGGCATTTTAGGGCATGACTCGTGAACTATTTTGGACATCTGCTTTATAAGAATCCACAGAGGTGCCTATTTCTCCACTGACCATAAAGTGGTGACAAACTAAGGTGTAGAAGTCAGCTGCAGACATTCAAAGCAGGTAACATTACTTATTCAAGGGAACTTCATGATCTCTATCTGGCACTACCTACATGTGTTCTGTACCACAATTGTTACACCTAAAATAAGCAGATAGGCTCACTTCAATAAATATAATGGTAACATGGAAAAAGGCTACGTAGAAACTCTGTAGGTTGTGTTCATGACAATGTGGTAACTGCTTTTTCCAGCAGATGAGGAGACATAGAGAGAAATAATAAAATTTTTTGGTACATTTTTCCACTGTCTTTTCTGGAGACTTCTGAAAATTATAGAAGCGTCTGTGACTTCTGTGCTATTCTGACTCTGTACCACTGACTAGCTTATCAAATTGGAGATTTTGTGACGGGAGTTATGATGAACTTATAATCAAATCAACAGATCATTCTTAAACTAAAAAGCATACAAAGCAGCTTTTTAAGTGAATGGGACGGCTGCAACACTCTGATCTGCCTGCATTTTGTCACAGAAAAGTAATGATGTCAAAACCTGTGGCGAATGTTCTTTAAGAAACATCATTTATTCACAGGTCACACAGACAGCAACCAATTTTTAATGTATCTGTGAATATAAAAAGAGTACTCGGTAAGAAACACATCGTAATTTACTGTAGACTTGGAAGAGGCAATGAAGAGCCTGCCCTACATTCATGCCCTGTTTATTTGAAATCCACAGTTTAAAGCAACTGAAAACTACAGGAACAGAGAAGTGAGCCAACATTTCTTCTTTCCTTGCTTATATCTGCAAAGTTGCTGACATTTATGCTGGCTGGCTCCTCGAGTTTTAATCATCAGTGGATTTAAAAAGACCATAGATGCATCTATTTCAGAAAACTTCAATAACTTTCCACTAGTTGTTTCCACTGATATAAGTGTGTGTAAGGCATTAGGTTCCTAAAAATTCATTATCAGGATATTTCTGGCAGAGTAACAAATTCATATTTCTTCAAAATAGTAGGCTTCGGCACCTAAATTTACAGTATGTCCTAGACATTTCAAGTACTATATTGCTATTTGTGGTTGTGCAACACTGGGAGTTTATTGTACCCTACACAAAATATGAAAATGTAGGGGATATTAATTTCTGGCCAAAATTTTGACCTCTTCCTCATATATTGCTAGAATAATTTTTTGCTGATAGTAGAGTCTATTTGAGAGTATCAACCAAAAAAAAAAAACAACCCCACAAAAACCCCAAACTAATAAACAACAACAAGGTTAAATACATATATATGTATTTTTTGACTAGTTTTCTTAAGGGATTACATTTTGCCTGTCTTTCAGTTCTTCTCTAGAAATTTTTTCCCTAAGCAAATTCGCCAAAATCTGTCACCTTTTTGGGACAAATTTCAACAACATCCCCATCTCCCCTCCCCCCATTCCTTAGATATGGCTTCTCATTAGAGGACAGAAACCCAAAGTATTACCTTCACTGAATCCTAATACATCTTCACTGAGTCAACACAATGCAACTCCCTTTCTAGTCTAAGAAATAGAAGGGCATGAATAATGATCAGCTACTGATGTAATTCTGTCTCATCCAAAGGAAATATACTAGTGAAAGGAGAACTGAAGTTGTCTCAGAGAACAAGGAGAGAGATGTTAGGGGGCAAGAGATACACCGATGTTAAAAAGCAAGTTTTATGGTTGTAGGACAACTTAGCATTTTTCATAAATCAGTGATAACTATTTGTAATGCAAAGAAAATGTTCTTAATATTATTTACAGTGTTGAAGAATCCACATCAATCAAAAATACTACTCAAGAAGAAGCAAAAGACAGCTAAAGCCACTAACTAAAAGGCATGTGTACAAAACGTGGGACCTAAGGAAAGAACTGCTATCTTTAGAACAGCAAGCCTCAAAAACCTTGCCTAGTTGTCACATAAAAAACTCCCTAGTTTTAAGCAGAAGTTTTTAAGAAGCATCTGAATGCAAACAAGTACTTTGATCCTACAACCTTTGCCAGAATCATTCAGTTTTTCTTCCTTGATAAAGTTGACCTAACTGGTTTCAACCAATCTAGCAGATCAATTTTTAACAAAAGCCAATGGCAGCTGTGAGTACTGCTACACTCATTTAATACTGTACCCTGTTTATCCAGATCTCAGCTCAGTTTTCTTCTCTCAATTAAGATAATTAAATTCACACTTCTCATCCCAGGTGAATGACATCCACCTAGGGGGAGGAAGAAGAGAGGTAATGACATCCTAAGGTATAAACCAACAGACAGAGTCTGAAAGAGACCATATATCCTTCAGGAGGAGTTATGCCAGGTAAATTAAGTCCATTCTGCTACTCCGTATCCCATACCTGCAGAGTTGAACTCTCCTAACTCTGTGTACAGGCATAAGCAATCCCTCAGCATATGTATTTTAAGAGCAAGGTTGGTACAGAATGCCCAAATGGAAATGCAGCTGGGACATGTTTGAGTGGGCAAAACACTCTGACCTTCTAATACCATAAAAGGAAGCATTCACAGCTTCCTCCTGGGGCTATTTTACTTTACACCGTGTCATAAAACAGCAAGTAATTCTCTGTGATAAATGCTGAAAGCACCAACTAGGGGTTGAAGGAATCTTAATTTCAGTAACTTCTTGTCCAGAGATAGTTCTGTATATTAATGCTTTGCAATTTAGTTTATGTTGTATTCAAGAATGCTTTCTGTAGAGAAACCATACCACAGATATGAATGGGAAACCTAGTTTTCTTCATAGATGCATGCTTTAAGCACAAGGGTGGAGTGTCACATTCACATTTTTTTCTTGAGAACCTAAGATTTTCAAGCTACGCAACCCTTTAGTAGCAGAGTGGAAGAAATCTTGTTCCACAAGAGATGATAACATATCTACAGTTGCTTTCTTCCAGTGGTTTAGCGGCCTTTAGGTACCCATGAAATAATTCTAAGGTGTTTATGAAAGGTGATTAAGAAAAGTGTGTTCAAATATGTAATAAATCATTGTGTATGCATAATTCACAACCAGTAAAGGTTGTAAACCAAGAATAAGTTATCTCAGCAAAACAAAGGTGTCTTGAAATGAAATTCTACCTTCTGACCTCCCCAGATCTGGGAAGAGGAGAAAAAAAAAAATTATACTGAATTAAAAAAGTGGTTTAAATACCACATTGGGGCAACCAGGAAGCAACTTAACGTCCTACAGTATATCCTGAGAGGAAGAAGACATTTTCTGTTGGTGACAAAGCTCAAAAAAATATAACAAGCTTCCCTGAGAGCCATCAGGGCATTTTCTATTGGTCAGCCTACAGATTGAGCTGGTACATAGACTGTGGTATATTAGACAGTGGCTCGTCTTAGGCAGTTAATTCTGCCTAAGCCTGAGTATTGGAAGTTCAGGAGTGTGCGTAGGACAGATACCTAAAAGATAAGGATTGGAATCAGGATGAAAATGGTTAAGGTCTAAATCCATTGCTGCATTTTATATATGATTCTTTCTTTTAAAGAAAAAGAAAACAAGAGTGCTGCTGTGACGGGTTCTGACAGCTGTTCTCTGATTCAATTATCATAGTTCATAAGGTAAGTTAAAAGAAGACATGACCGTCAGTATAAGTGCACAATGAATTCTATTTCTATGTTTACTTTCTTGAAATAATAAGCAGATCTGATATACATAGAGTGATAATCTTGTATATTTCTAACAACCTATCTGAAAAATAAATACCATTTCTAACTCCATAACAATGTGTTTTCCTGCATTTAAATAAAAAGTGTTTTTTAAACACAGGTTGTCTATTCAGCTGACCATGGTAACACTTTGACCAGTTTAACAATAGATACGAGTTTACTTTAATATATCCATAGATATGGTGTATTAAATGAAGTAGGATGACTACCATAAATCATAACTTCACTAACTCTAAGTGGATTTGCACATATGTGAGGCTTGGGTGAGCATGCAGAATTGAATGGGTACAAAAACTTTACATGAATAAGAATTAATGCAGATTCTGGTGCTACAGAATTACAGTCACTGGAATCAATTCATATACAAAAACTGAAATAAAAGACAAGTTTCTTTCAATCTCTGTCACAGGGGAAATTAGGGATGAGGCAACCACAAGGACAGAACCACATCACTCAATGACATAAAATTTAAGATTCGCTTGCTAAGCAGGATGGGCACAGCTGGTCGACAGTAACTTCTTTTCTGCCATAAGCACGCACACAGACACACACACGTGTCCTGCAGAAAACATGATGGTATCAATCACAACCTCCAAGCCAGTCATGACCAGCTGCAGAGGACTCCAGCAGGTCCAAGGGTCTATGTCCTCTCTACCCACCTGGCCTTTACACAGAGCAGTGGTGGACGTTTGTGGGTATGTTTCACCAAGGGACTGTTGCTCTCACTATATATTCTTTTCTAAGGAGGTGTAAGTCACCAATGACCTATTTTTTCATGTCACACCAGGATAATCTCTTTGATTATTAGTATTTATTTTTATATTAACTGTTGTTACATAGGTTACTATCACCTTTTGGTCTCCCATGCCCAATGTTTTATAAGGATTAAAGTTGTTAAGAGTTCATTTGTGCTTCTTTGTCTCTTTCCGATGCATGCCTAGAAAATGTAGTCTAATGCTTTTGGGTAAGCCTCACCTATAACCATTACTTGTGGTTTGTTTGTTTTCCCAACACATATCAGGGTTCGAGCTTGGAAGATGTAGTCAAGGTCTCACTCCTCTCAGCAGTGCTTCTGGGTAATCTTCCATGAAGTCTCAGAGTAGGACAAGAATAGTATAAAAGTAACCTTTTTATTCTGCGTTTGTTGCTAACCCCTTAGCTCCAGCTAAAAGCAAACCACTCAGAAAATACATTTCTGGGTTATATGAAAGCTTAATTCCAGGTTTAGCCATGGTGAAGAAATAATTTTGTGCATCTGTTCTGTTTTAATACAAGCCAATTTGTGTTTGGTTATAAATAGCTCTTACAGGGTCACCAAAATTCAATCCACTCAATGTCAATTCTGAGAAGTGTTCTGAGGACCAAAGAAGGTCCTTATACATAATTGCCACCAAGAAGGACCATTTAGTCTAGCAGATCCTCAAAACCTAGGGGGCAGGGGAGCTGGCTTATACATTGCACCATCAAAGTTCGGTAAGCACATTTATCACCAAAAAAGCCAGGTCTGATTGCAATGTGTGGTTAACGAACGCAGGCTCAATTCAGTGTCCAAATGTCATCAAAAAGAAGCTGTAGAATCTGGGCAAGCCAGTCAAATCTCACTGGAAGTCCAGCTAAAATAGATCATTTTTTGTGGAAAGCTCTAAGGAGTGTGTTTTTCCTTGAACTTCACACCTGGATCAATTTGGAATAACTGAAAAAGATTATGAAAAATACTTTCATATATTGTAGAGAACTAAATTAAAACAACAAAGAACATAATTACCACCTCAAGGCCAGAAAAAAGCAAGTAATTCTCAAGGCTTGAAGTCTAAGACATTTATAGCTCTTGTAAAAAAACAAACAAACAAAACAAAAAGGTAGTAAAGTAATTGGCTAATCTTGGTAAAATGCTCTAAATATTCAAAGTGCTGTAAAAATACTGATTCTTATTCCACCAATTGCTGAATATACACATTGTACTTTGCTTTGCTTTTATCTTATTTTATTTCCTGTGATAAGCTACAATATTTGTTCTCACAATCTGGCTTTTTAAGCTCTGAAGAAAGAGTAGAGGATTTGACCCCTGCTAGGAGACTGAGTTTTCTGGCCAAAATGACACACTGCTTTAATTTGCTAGGGCCAATTTATGATTTGTCATGCACACCATGTAGCTATCCAACACATGTCAAGGCAGAGCAAAGCTTGTATTTCCTTCACTTAATGCACTGGAAAAGACTTCAGTTACATTACTTGTAGCCTACAGTAGGATAAGTTTATTAAAGATGTTAAACCATTCATTGCAAAATCAGTTCTGCCTTTAAAAAAAAAAAAGACAACAAAATTCCGGTAATCACCTCATTCTTGAATGATGATTTAAATTTATATGTCAGTTATTATCATGTTCTGTTAGTCAGCAACCTAATATTTACCTGTTCATAAACTGTTATTTTTTGTTATGAAGCTGGTCACAAGCAGGTGACATGCTTAACAGAAAATTATTTCTTTTAAAAGATTCTCATGATTGTGGAGAAAATTTCCAGATCTGTGCCACAGCTTGGCAAAAAACAGCAGAGTTTCACTGACTAAAGAGATCCACAACAATTCATAGCAGGGAATGGTCTTGCCCATTTTATTAAAAAATCAGAATTCAGTAAAAGCGTACAATACTTGGGATTCAGTGACTTCTATTTTCAAAATAGATACCAATAATTTTCTAAAGAAGAGTAGTAAATATGAAATATGGTCGATAATCTTAGAATATATTCAGTAAATAAGCATTTTCATTGATATATTATGAAGCAGCTAACAAAGGAAGGATTCCCAGCAAATTATTAACAAATTTGTTCAAGAAAGGGTTTCAAATCTGCCACGTTTGAAGGCAATGGAAGGATAATAACTGCACCACAATTCTAGCAGTGGTACAGATGTTGAGCTAAGCTCAGTCTTTAAGTTCAGGTATGCTATTATTGCTGTTATAATATCACCTGTATCTCAGTGGTTTATAATCAGTTCATACTGAGAAAATCAATATGGAATCAACACATTTTTCCTATAAACCAGTCAGCAATCTCTTAAGCCTCCTCTTGATAGTCAATCTCTACCTTAAATTTACTACTAGAAAAGATTTAATTGCAGCCAAAGTTTTAAATCACTCATAGCACCTAAAAAGGATGTAATTCACGTATGTTGAGATATCTTTCTTTTGTTGCTTGAGGGTAGGAAGGCTCTGCAGAGAGATCTGGACAGACTGGATCAATGGGCTGAAGCCAACTGCATGAGGNGACATTAGGAAAAAATTTTTCACTGAAAGAGTGATCAAGTATTGGAACAGGCTGCCCAGGGAGGTGGTTAAGTCACCTTCCCTAGAGGTGTTTAAAAGTCATGTAGATGTGGTGCTTAGAGACATGGTTTAGTGGCAGACCTGGTAGAGTAGGGTCAATGTTTGGACTAGATGATCTTAAAGGTCTTTTCCAAACTAAACGATTCTATGATTCTGTGATTCTATGAGATGGCCTGCATGTTTTTCCAGAGGAATAAAGGGACACCTGACCCCAGGCTCTGTTTCTTAGGTGAAGAGTGCTTCTCTAGTAAGGAGCAGTAATTTATTTTTTCAGCTGTGCACACACTTTGTAGCACCTCTCCAGCTGCTACATTTACTGTCCATCTGTATCTTTTACAATCAAGAGAAATCCTTCTTTTTTTTTTTTTTTTTTTAATCCAGGTGTCAAGATGATGAATTTTCATTCAGCATTCATCTCACATAGCTGAAGACTATTCTAGAACTAAAAAGTTTCACATAACCTGTAAGTAGTAAGGACTACAAATTCTGTAAACATGTCTAAGACAGTAAAGGCAATCTCTTATCATATTTTTTCTTAATATGTCTTAGCTCTAGTGTAAATTTTCCACTATGAAACTGGCATGGATACTGAAAGGTCAAAATAATTAAATACTCTAGAGGAAGTCCTAACGGACTGTTGGTCATAATGGACATCTAGTATAGATTTTTTAACAGAAAACTTTATCTTTCCTACAGAAGTCTATTGTAACACAAATTCTGTGAAAAATACTCACAATATATGACATTTCTTCTCTTCTGTCATGTAGCATCATAGGATAATTCAGTTTGAAAGGGACCTCAGAAAGCCTCCAGTCCACCCAAAGCCGGGCCTATCTGACCCAATCTAGGGTCAGATTAAGTTGCTCAGGGCTTTGTCCAACTGAGTCTTGAAAAGCTCTGAGGATGGAGAATGCACAGCCTTTCAAGGGCTGTTCCAGTGATCCACTATCTTCACAGTGATGTTTTTCCCCCTTATATCCAGGCAAACAAACTCTGTTTTAATGCAGAATGTTTCTCATTCTTTCACCATAAATCTCAGTAAAGAGCCAAATCCATCTTAATGACCTCTTTATAGATGCTGAGGAGCTGCTGTTGGTGGTCCCAAAGCTGTCTCTTCTCCAGGCTGAACAAGCCTATGACCCTCAGCCTCTTCTCATGGGGCATGTGCTGGAGCTGCTCGATAATTCCCAGCTAAGCTAGCTAAAATTTGTCAACGTTCATCTTGCATTGGTGTGTTCGGAACTGGATATTGCGTTTCAGATGCAGTTTAACATGATATGTAAAGGGGAATGATCACTTCCATTGTTGTACTGTGTTTCTGTTGACAACAATGAGGATGCTGGCAGCTTTCTTTTCTGCCAGTCTACACTGCTGACACCTTGACCCCAAGGTTCTTTTCAGCAGAGCTGCTCCCCAGACAGTCACTCCTTAGCCTGTTCAACTACAAGGAATTAGCTCATCCCCAATTCAGCACTTCAGATATGTTCTCATTGGATTTTCTAAGGTTTCTGTTAGCTCATTCCTCTAATTTGACTGGGTGTGGCTGAAAATCAACCCTGACCTTTAACGTATAAGCAGTTTCTCCCAATTTGGTGTTATCCACAGGCTTAATAAACATGCACTCCATTTCTTCTGCCAGATCATTGATAAAGATAACAGAAGTCATCATAGGATAGACTTCTGAGGAACTCCACGGGTAACTAGAGACTCCCAAGTGTTGCTAAAGTCAAGGTAAATGACATCCATGGCACCCTCTTTATCTACAGATCCAGTCATTTTATCATGGAAGGCAGTCAGACTGCTTAGGTGTGATTTAGCCTTGGTATATCCATGCTAGCTCTTCCCAGTCACCTTCTCCTGCTCAGAAATATGTTCTAAGAGGATTCGCTCCGTAAGTTTCTCAGGGACTGAAGTGAGGGTGACCAGCCTGTAGTTCCCCAGGCTGACCTTCTTGTTTTTCTCTGAAGATGAGTACAACATTTATCTACCTGCAGTCACCAGGAATCTAACCTGATAGTTGTGACCTTTCAAAGACAGAAGAAAAAACCTTTCAGTGATAGCAGCCAGCTCTCTCTGCACCTTCACTTTCACCCTATTTGGTATACACATATGTGTGTACTTTCTCAAGGAAATTCATTCAGCTGCTTGGCTGTAATTGTTCACCACTATGCTTTCTCAACATTTCAGTCAAGAGGTGAAGATCATCTCACTAGAGATCTTGCTGAAGTTTCTGAGAACTACTTTTCATATCATTTTATTTAGTTGTGGCCCTCTGAACTACATCTGGGGATCATTTACTGAGGAAAATTTAGGAAAAACTGCAGGTATGAAATGTTAATAGCAACAACTAAAATTATTTGTGTTCTTTGATATCCACAAATCACAGTAAAAAACACACTCCCGCAGTATTGAAATCAGTGAAGTTCTGCAGATTATTTCAAAGGGAGCTGAATCTTACAGAGCCAGATACATATGTGCTTTTAGACAGCTTTATGAATTAATTTTTACTCCATTTCTATTTTAATAGAATAGAATTTACTTCCTCTTTTCATTCAAAGTAAATGCTATTATTTACAAAGGGAACGAGGAGAGGCATGGATGAAAGGCTATTAGAACAGATAGTTTTGTCAATGAGAGAGGTACAATCATTTCCGTGTGGTATTATATATGCCAAATACTCACGAACCTTTCTAAGAAAACTGCACAGATTATATCCTGAATGATTTTTTTAACCAAAAATAGTTATAAAAATATCTTACATCTTCTACACCCACATATTTCCCATCCACGTATAATGGTGACCATAGCTTGAACAATGGAGAACATTAATAATATAATATTAAAATATCAAAGTTATTATCCATAAGTATTCTAAATTATAGTTATACAAATTTAAGCTTTGGCAGTGCTGAAAATATATGAAACTTAGTCTTTCTAATTCACAGGATTATTAATCTGTTTTTCAAAAGCCACATAAAATATTCAGACTTAAAAAAAAACCCAGATGGTTGTTATTTCTATTGGAAACCATAAGTTCCCCCTCCTTGGTAAAGAAATATATCAGTCCCTTACGAATCCTAATTATCCTAATATCTATATGCATATACATATACATCAATCTGAATTTTGTCTGACTCTGACAGTGGGTGACATTTCCCTTGTATATAGGGGACTCGGTGAGAAGGGACCGGAGCTAATATCTGCTGGAGTCTGGGTTTTTTTTGTTTTGTTTTGGTTTTTTTTTTCAGTGGTCCAGTCATGTATAAGTTCTGTGATACTTCTTTTTGCTTTATATAAACATGTTTCATATTTTAATGTCTAGAACAAGTCCCTGATTATTAGAAACTCCTCAAGAGCAATCTTATCATATGCTTTTGAGTTTCTGTATGAAAGATACACTCCGCTGTGGCTAAAATGCATATGCATATACATTAAAAATATTTTTTTTTTCTTACTATATTTTGAAACAGGAATGGGAAAAGTCTGTGAGGAATTCCATCCCATGTGTTGCTAACTTCAGGTATAAATTGATGTAGAGATAATTTTACAGCTCATAGGTACCTGAGACACAAATTTTAGAACAAAGATATTACATTGACTCCTTTATACAACCACATATACATGTGTGTGTCTGTGTAATGTGTATATATAACGTGTGTATACATATACGTATGCACATATATATGCATTTTGCCTTTTTCTCCAATTTTCTCCTTTTTAACTCCCTAGGCAGATGAAGAAACATACATGTTCTATTTAATTGTTATATAACTGAACATTATGAATTACTATTTACTTACTCTTAGTCTCAAAGGGTATACTCTGATTTCAGTAACTAACCAAGGGGTCTGACTCCAACTAAGCTCTCTGCAGGCTGTGATGTGTAAAAGCCAAATTCAACTTTAATTTCTCTATGGAGACAAAGAAAAGAAAGAAAAAACTTCTTCTAAGTTATTTCTGTCTAATTTGGCTAATGTCTTCCTTGTGGTGTATAACAGATCTGTATGGAGAGAGCAAAATAAAATCATTCCTCAGGCAACTGGGATGGGTTGTTGTTACTCTGACTGATCAATCCCTATTGCTGAAGGAAGCAGGGAAAATGGGATTATAATCAAATAACCTTGTTCCTTATAAATAAAAGTGTTAATTAGCATTTTAATTGCAGGACTTGTGCACTGCGAGTGGTATGTTATATTGTTCTCAGCAGCACAGAACTGTTTTATTTTGAAGTGCTCGATAAGTTAACATTAAATTTAATGACTTACTCTTCTCATTATACTCATTAGTATATGAAAAAAATGAACAAAAGATATGGATAGCTCAGGGCAAAACATATTCTCCCCTCTTGTGGAACAGCAAGCTTCTCATACATTTCACATACATACTGCGAGAACTGAGCAACTATTCCAGTCTCTAGATGAAACTCAGTGTCTGCTTTCTTTACCTGACAGTCCTGTGTTTTTTCAGAGAGGATCTAATTCATCTCTCAAAGACCTCCTTTCAGAAGTCTGATTCCTATCAAACATGGTCAAAAGAGGTCCAGTTCAATGTACCTATCCTTTAACTCACACATCTAGGTCTTCCAGGTGAGGATCTCCACCGAGAAATTATTACAAACAGGACTCCTTATCACAAATCAACCACAAAGGGTGGTTTTCTTTTATTTTGGGTTTTGATTTTTTTTTTCCTAGCTTCTGAGATATTAGAATAGAAATGCAAATAGTATAGACAAAAAGGACAGAATGCCTCCTCGTAACAACCAAGGCCATGCTGCTGAAAGGGGGTTGGGGTCATTTACACTAAAATATCTAATTATCTGTAAGTTAAAAACTAACGTTGTTATCAAACAAAACATTTCTAAATCTATTTGCCTTAGTACGCTTTGATGTATAAGTAAGGCTCCTGTCTCCATGTATTGAGATATATCTTAGTCTTAGTCTGAGAGTTGGCACATATTTCAAGTATTGTAGCAGTGCTCCCTCCCCACGAAGAGATTGCAGTCAAATGAATCTATACAACTCGTAAATGATGAAGATAAACAAAGATAAACCTTGTCCTTCTGTGATTGCAGTGAACTTCACTGTACTGACCCCATAGTAACACCTATGGAATAAGTTTGTGAAAGAGAAGTAATTGGCATTCACAGGGGCTCTTAGACCGTCGAAGGGTTCAGTAACCTTGGCATTAATTTATAAATTGCTTTTGCTTTCAAAATACCATGCACAGAAGATAAACTATTCAAATAGCTTAGGGAATACAGCTGCTTTTACCACCACTCTTTATTTAAAAAGATCTGACCTTGCTGCATTGAGGACCTGCCATTAATGTTAGTAAAGTTCTATCTGAGAAAGGACAACAAGGATAAACTCTGTTATATAATTGTGAGCCAACAGGTGTGCTAATTTATTTTCTCAGCAAATAAATTTATATTAGACTACAGCAACCTTTTCATTCAACCCCTTTAGACTGTGCAATAAGAAAATAATTTCTTATTATAATGTTAAAAGAAAAGATATCTCACAGTTAATGACAGGTTGCAGCCAGAAATAAAAGAAAAAAAAAAAAAGAAAAAAAAAAATTTTATGGAAAAACACTGGTTTTTTCAAAGAAAA
>VYXH01009364.1:0-46456 GCA_013397275.1 Burhinus bistriatus | reverse complement strand
TGAAAGGTTCAAGCCAAAAAAAAAAAAAAAAAAAAAAAAGAAAAAAAAAACTTTTATGGAAAAGCACTGATTCTGTCAAAGAATAGTTTGGAAAAGACATCAAGGAAGTAGTCAATTCGTGTAAGGCCAACTGCAGATACGAATCTCTGGAAACTTTGTTTACTTAACAAAATCCCTGTGTCCATTAGTGGAAAAAAACACAAAAGAACATAATTTGGGGAGTAAAATTAGAATGGAGATATAGGGTGGGAAGAACCTCTGCAGGTCACCTGGCCAACCTTCTATGAAACACAGATAGATTCAGTGTTAGATCAGGTTACTCAAGGCCTTGTCCACTCAAGATTTGTATTACAAGATTTCCATAGATCCCTTCTAAATTCAGGCTTCCCTTGACTTTTCTGTGGCTCTATGAAAAATGTAAATTTCTACATCTTTTATCACTGCATTCTCCATCCTACTGAGCTTTGGCCTAGTTACTTCTAGTCTTCCTTTTCTACCAATCTATTTTCAATGCCTTCTTGCAGTCTTTCACATTCCATACCAAACCTAACTCCATCCCTGCACGCCTGAGTAAAGCCTCTGTGTTCCTCTCAGGTGGTGCATCCCAGATTTCACCTTCTATGTACTCCTTTTTCACATCTGAGCTCAGCCAGAAGTTCCCTGTTCAGCCCACCTTCTGCTACTCCTGCTCAACTTCTGCGTATCAGAATGGTCCCTTTCTGTGCTCTGAGGAGGCTGTCCAGGAAGATCAGGCAGGTTTCCTGTGTCCTTTCACCCTGCAGGCAGCCTCCCATGGGATTCCAACGACAGGTACCCTGGAAAAACAGAATTCCTCAATTGAAGTTTGGGATTGTAATTCTACTTGCCCTCCTAATTTCTCTCATGATCTTAAATTCAGTGACCTGGCTGTAGCTGATGTTGCTGTAGCTGAGGCTGTTAGTGACTATTACTAACCAGCAGAAGTCTTAGTCGTCTCACTGAGTTCCTCTATCAAGAAACTGTAATCAGCACACTCCAGATATCGACCACCTTGCTTGCACCCAACCATTTTACCCACCCAGTAAATGTCAAAATGGTTAAAGTATCTTATGAGTGCCAGGGCCTGTAATTGTGAGGCTTACACTGGTTGTTGAAAAACAACTTCCTCCTCTTCTTTGGAGGGACCTGCCAGTATTTCACTAATACTGGTCTGTCCTTTAATTTGAATCCGTAAGCCATTGATCAGCTCACAACCTGTACTAGAGCAAAGATCTATGCTTTCAGATCGCTTTTCTGGGTGAGATATAACCCCCATTTCCCAGCTTTTCTGCCACGTGTATCCATCCATGGCAGCACTTCAGTTGTTTGAGCTCTGTTACCATGTCTCTTTGGTCCTAGCAGTATTGCAACTGCTGTGGGACTGGCTGGGATACGTGAATCAGGCTCAGGTGGCCTACCCTGGTGGAAACTGTTCCTTCCCACTTTTCACCAGGGCACTACACCTTTTCTGTAAGTGCACATCTGCAGTGAAAACAGTCTTTCTCGTTTAGCCAGAAGTAACAAGTTTCCAGCCTCTGCCTGCACACACATAGATGTTGGCCTTCTCTCTTCCCACGCAATGTCCTGGAAGTTCATCAACTGTAAATAAAGGTAACCACTCTGGTTATAATCAAACAGGATATTTAAAGTACTAAGAAATGTAATTTGCATGTCTAATTTGAAGCTGCAGGCCAATAAAGCAAACAAACAAAAATAAAAAATAATCAAAACCACAAAAAGCAAAATAATTTGAGAAGGCTTATTTGACCTTACAGAATACACACCACAGGATGCTATCCCATAATACCACATGTACACTAGATGGAGAATTACTTAAATGGCAAAATCAGTGGATTCTTTTATGGAAATCATGAGATTAATATACCTGTAATAGCTGGAAGTAGAAAGAAACTTCTGATTAAACAAGAATATATAGTGGTCATATATGAACACTAATTGAAATGCACATAGATAAATATACGATACAGAATGAACATTGTTGCCTGTAAGTTCCCATCCCTAAAAACAATTCTCTGCTTCTTGGGACTTATAACTGAAGAAGCATGGTCCTTTAGGGGAAAGGAAAAAGTAACTGAGAAGAAAAAAAATTTGCTTTGTCAAACTGTTTAGCTTGACAGATTCAAATGTACCTATTTGATTTGGTTTTTAAACTGGTTAATTTTGATTAGAATTAAAGCAGTACTGTTATGGACCAAGACACAAATGTTTACTCCCAAAGAAACTCGTAACAGAGAGGCTGGTGAGGACAAAGTCAAATAATGACAGTCTTCTGATATACATGATGGGAGAATGATTTACATAACTATCTGCATAATGAAAGATTGGAATGCTAATATAACACTCCAATGTTATTTTTAATTTCCTTTTCTTTCTTTGTTCAGGAAAGAAGGCGTTTACTAGAAGGACAGTTATGAATGCTTTCAAAATGTTAATCAGCAATTAAATGATCACAGTTATGATTCAGTGTTAACTTCCCTATAGGTTAGAAAAATCCAAACAGTATCCCATCCTTCTCCAGGTGCAATACCTGTTTTTAGTCAATTGATTGTAGAAATTATGTAAACTTGTGTTGTACATAAAAGAGTGAGAAATCTCTTTTTCTCTGATAAACATTAAACAGCCTTACCAGTACTATAGGATACTTCCTGCCATCAATTGGACTGAACTCTTTGGGGCTACTGCCTCCGTTTCTTTTTAAATTACAATTAATTTATAAAGAAAATACACTCATTTTGTTGCTAAAACCTATCTCACATATAGATAACAGTATAGACACACATACATATATAAAATGTAAATAACCTTCACTGGGTTACATTTATTATATAATTTAGTGTAATCACAGAAATCAGTTTTTTATATATATATACACCCTGCGAGTACAAGAACAAAACAATAGTAATTAAAAATACTAAAACCTTTGCAAATCATCCTTCAGTTTACCAGAGAAAATAGAAAATATTATTTATAATGTGATTTATGATTAATTTCTTCATTCATGACAATAGATTGCTATACAGTGTATCTGCAGTAATCATAAGTAGCTCTTCACATCTAATCTCCAGTGGAAACTAATCCTAGTTATTAATTTCTCATGAATGGGATGAAAAGGGTGGGGTTATTAATTTTTTAAGGAGGTATTCCCACATTTCTTTTTTTTTCTACCTTCTCTAAAGCATTAAATTATAACAATTATTGCAGAAGTTAATATTCATAAAGCGTTGGGAAAAAAAAGAGCAAAATTAAATGTTTACATCTCTCATGTAAATGTACAGATTGCAAACATTTCCTTGAAAAGTTAAATTCAAATTTGTTTTCAAGAAAAAATATGACTTCCTTTAACAAGACAGGTTTTTTTTGAATCATTAATAACTTAAAATTATATCTCATATATAGGGAAAAATGTCACGTATTCAAAAATGTTTTCATTTAATTAGTTAGTTACCATTTAAATAATTTTGTTAAATCATCAACAAAAAAATTTACTTCATTTGGAATTTGAAAAAGTTTAGGTAACTATTTTTTCACATTTATTGAATGCTTATTTGGTGACTGGCAGATTCAGTCACAAGATCTTACTGACAAATAAATGTAAAAGGAGTTTCTATGTCTTACAACGATGTATACAGAAACACACAAAGAACAACACTGATGTTATTTAGGAAAATTATTCTATTAATACTAGTATAGCTAATGATTTTTTTTTTTGATAGGGGAATTTTGGAATGCCAAACCCCTTATTGATATATCACCTAGAGTTTTAATAAAAACAGTACTTCTGACCCCATAACATAGAATGTAATGTTTTCATCTCAGATAAACTGCCATAATTTAAAATCAGAGCAAATTAGCAGTAGAAAAGGTCAGGATGAGCAATATGAGGTGTTTGCAACTGGGTAAACAAGTTTTCAATTTTATTGTTAGATTTCATCACCTAATATTCAAATGTGTTTAAAAAGAAGTTGACTCATTGAAGTAAAACAACAAATAAACAAACAAACCAACCAACAAAAAAACCAGGAATTTATTTTCAAACTGTAATAATTCTTTCTACATCAGTTCAAACTAAAGAAAAATATTACTTTTTTGTTTCTGAATCTCATTTGTAATTTTGCTAATTTTCATCATGTTTTTTAATAACCATTGCTATTTATTTTCCTTATAGAACATTTAAACATGTTTTCTTCTCGTATAAGCTTACATTTTTACATCTTTGAATTACTTCTATTCTTTTTATTTTTATTCTATTGATATATAACCAGAACCTTCTATGGAGGTGGGGAGGTGTTTGATCAGCTCAATAAGGACTCAGTCTGAATGTTTATCTTCATTCTTAATGCTGGAACGAAAACCACTGTGCAAGAAAGGGTGAGGAACAGGTACAAAGCGATACTGTAATGAATTGCATGCTGGATATCAAGATGAATATATATCTAGACATCATAAAGAAAATATATAACCCAAAATAAAAAATATTATCACTATATTAATATATATAAATGGAAGTCAGGCTTGCAAGATGTATCGAGTGACTTTTTCACCTTGCTCATCCCTGGATAGGTTTTTGGTACCATACGAGGCTGGCTTCTGGTACCATAAACAGGAGTAAGTCAAAAAAAGATAATGGAAGGCCAGTAACAATGCCATAAAACAAAACAGTGAAATACATGGGCTTATCTAGTTTGAAGGGATGGCCATCTTCAAATATGTAACAGGCTGCTTTGAACAGAAAGGGAATAGTCTCTTTTCTGTGTAAGAAGATAATCGGGACAAGAAGTAGTTGGTTTAACTGATAGCAAGGAAGATCCAAGTTAGACACTAGAAAAATTTAAAAAATTAAAGCTGAAAAACTCCAAAACCTCATTAGAGTAGATTGCCTGAAAAAGATGTATTATCTCCTGGAGGTCTTGAAGGGCAGGTTAACCAGAAATCAGTCATCAGTGATAAAAAAGCTTCTACAGCTTTGTCATCAGGAATGACTGTTCCAAGTCTCTTTCAGCCCTATGTGTCAGGCCCTGAGGGTGTTCTGACCCTGGGACCAGACCGGATCTCAGCCATCCCATCACCACCGCTTTCCTGGGTTAGTTATAGGGCTCTGGGGGGGCCCCAGTCACCATCCCCAGTCGAACCTTGCTCCCTTGTTGAGTGCTGCAGGACAGAGCTCTGCTCAAGGGAGGGCATGGCCTCGCTGACCCAATGGCCACCTTCTGCTCCTGGCTCCCTCCTGTGGGACAGCCAGCCCTCAGGAGTTAAATGACCCCACCACAAATATCAAGAACTATTCCTATGGATTTGGAAATGTCTCATCAGTAAATATAATATTTTTTATGCTGCTGATCATAAAGAAGGACTTGGCATCTCTCAGGTAGATGGAGGTTTCTCAGGTGTCAAACAGCTGTCAGGTTTTTTTTAGTTTCTAAAGACCACAGGCTGAAGATGAAATAAGCTGGAGGTTTACTTTGACTATCATCAGAAAAAGCTAACAACATAACTGCCAGAAAGCTGTCACTCTTAATTTTATTTTGTGAAGAGTCAGAAACCACTACAAGATTTTCACAAAGATCTTATAAAAATGTTTATTCTGATACAGCATCCATTAAAAATACATGAAAATGAACATTTATAAAATATAGAAAATACATTGCCCTTCACTGCTAGCTATTCAGATGAGAATGCCTGTTATTTAGTGCCCAGGGATCCCACCTGACAAAGTCTTGTACTCATGAATAATCTTACATGTGCACGCAGCCAAACAGGGTTCATTCCCATATCAGCTATTTGAAAAGAAACCAAACTGCTGGCTAGGGCCTTCTTTGTATGTCATGTAATTTGTGACGTATAGATAGCCTGTAGTTTCACATTTGTTCAAAATCTTTGCATGACTATGAAGCAACTCCTTCATAAATAGGGTACTGAATACAACATTTCACATAGCCTATAAATAAGTTAATTGGGTAAATATAAAGTAAATTGATATCATTGATCTGGTCGTTAGTTCTAAATTTCAAGTTTGCTGGATGCTGGATGCAAAGTAAATTGAAAAGCTAAACTGGAGTGAATAAGTGTGACTGCACAGTGATTGGTCTTCAGCTGTAAGGCAGCCATGATAAATGTCTTGAGTTTCCACTCTCAGTTTCTTTATTTGCCTGACCATCAAAGATTTAATTTAAGAGTTTTTTTCCCACAATTATCTTTCTGTGGGTATTGTTTCACATCTTAAAAGGAGTATCATGCTCTACCTGCAAGCATTGTCACTTGGCAGTGATAAGCATAACCCACCTCTTGACAAGATTATAGAATCATTTCCTAAGGGAAGGAGTGGAAGACCAAGTTCTTGAGGTGTTTAAAACTGAAATATGCTGGACCAAATTCTGAAAAATATGCTAACTACTAACTATAAGCCTTGATTGACAAGAAAATAAGATACCTGACATAAATTTATCACTGAAGTATCAAATTGCTGTTTGATTCTAGTAATTCCTTTCCAATTTTATTGTTTTGTTTTTGTGGATAGGGCTAAATGTCCCACAAGTATTTTCTGAGCATGCTCTTCTATGTTTACAGTACTTCATTTGTGAAAGAATAGACATTTTATTTAAAAGGCTGGTGAGAAAATTTACATTTCTTCTGCATTACTGTTATATATTTTCTGAAATTAAATGGGAAACAATACTTCACACAGATGAGAACACTTGAAATACTTCCACTGCAGGCTTTGAAACATTTATTGTATAATCTGATCAGTCATAGGATGTACTGTGCTGAAAAGTATTAGCTCCGGCCTAGAATCACCAAAAATGTGAAGAAAAGCAAGTTAATGCATGTTAAACAAGAGTAAGGATTTCTAAAGGGTAATCTGTTCCACAGTAGCTCTTTGGATAATTACTTTTATTCTTTTATGAGTATGAGAATAGTCTCTCTCTCTTTCATTGATTATTTCAAAATAGTCTGATTTATATAATGTTGTTACTGGCAGTTGAATAGTGCTTCTTCTAAATTATATTTTACTACATTGGCTATTGAACCATAGTGGGAGGTTCCTTTGCTATTTAGGCCTTCTGTACTAGCTTAATATTTTATCATAATTTTGTACGACTCAGGTAAGAAACAGAAAGTAGCATATACTGCATGACACAACAGAAGCATCTGCTTTCTTATCTGACATTCTTCACTGGAAACATATCCATAAATTTATAATTAAGGCGCTGCTCTACCTCTTCGTATTGTTCCCAGAGGGAACACTTTTATAGCCTTGTGCCTTTAGCAGTAGATAGTGCTCTGCATTTTCACCATATTGGGTTGATCCCTTTCGGGTGAGAGATTTCTGAATAGGTATAGTCCTAAGCAGTAATGGCTTCTGAGGAAAAGACTCTTACAAAATTGGAATTTTGTTGGTATTTTTTCTAAAATTTATTTATTTTACAGGATCATATACTTGTGAAATCATACCTATTCATCACTAAAAAAAAAAAAAAAGTAACATTGTTTTAAGGAGAAACATCAAGGAGGATAGGTTTCTGTCTTCAGTGTTACCACTGAGTGATCATATACATTTGACCTTCACTTCACCCAATTCTGGAGAAAGTTTCAGATCTAGTGTTTCAACATGTGTTTACTGATGGACCTTTTTTTCCAGTTCATGGTACAATCTATCTGTAACAGCTAATAACAGCTGTAACATGTGCATTTCTTAATTATTTCTATTCATTTGTTTTCTGTGACCTATGCAATTTTCTCTGTTTCAGTGACTTGAGACAGTATTTTTCTTCGATCGTAAGCAATCAATAGATTGGAACTTGAATAGCATCAGACAAAGTCCCGTGACTGCAATTTGTTTTATTTTCTATTTGAAGATCCAAGTCTTCTCTTGCAGACCTTTTAAAATGTCTTTTTTTAAAAGTGACTGAGTTTTGTAGCTGTCTTAAAACCAGAAGAGCATTTTCTGGGGTCTTCTGTATACATTTGTCTTTGTCTTTTTCCTTGGAGTAAAACATAGTAGTTTTGGATGACAATATATTTTACAATTGGTTAACATTGTTATTCTCTGCAAGATCTGTTTCCAAATCCAAATATTTGTATGTAAAATGCTGTATTGTATTGAACTAATTACTGTCTTGGGAGAAAAAGTGAGAACTTTAATTGTTATTTCTTATTTCAGTCTTACACGACTTCCATAGCTTAATGATGTCAAAATTTCCATAACTTCACCTTAAAAGAAAGTCATGAAGAGCAGAGGTGTTATCCACTTCAGACAAGCAACATAAGCAATTAAAGTTTTCAAAAGATATAATTAGGTATATCAGGTGACATAGCTTGAAATACAAATGTGCATAAAGTAGTAAAACAAAAACACATTTAAAGGCAATGAACTGGAAGCGGTCCAGTCCACAGAAAGCTTTCTTTTTAAATGATATTTTTCCTTTTCTTATTCATAAACTTTTCCTTTATTTCGTTTACGCAAAAATGAAAATTGATTAAGACTGGTTCTAATTTTGGCTGTCCTTCAATCATCAGGGAAACAAAAATTTAAAATAAATGTATGAGCTCAAGGAATACAAAGTGAGAACCAAGGGTAGTTTTAGTAGTAACTTTCTTGCAAAGCTGTCATTGATTGATTGTCTTTCTCTATATCCGTTGGCAAAAATCAATGTTTTCCTTTAAGTAAAACAATCTTTGGAGAAAGAAAATACATGTTTTGAATATTTTAAGAGTTCACCTAGCTGATGGGTACCACGGCAAATGACAATTTATTGCTAAATTTCTGATCTATAAGACAAAGTTTTGTGATTGTGAAACTAAATGTCACTTTAAATTGCTGTTGCTAATATATGTGTATAGAGTAGTATATGTGTATATGCTTACGTGAAGACATTTTTCATTGTTTTGAAAACAATTGGTCTGTGATTGGTCCATGAAGTTATTTTACTGTCTTGTGAAGCACTGAAATATTTCCTGCTCTGAAGAAGGCTAACGACCTCCCTGCCTAGCACTTAACCACTTGTTTATTCAGTTAACAGTTTTATGGCTATTGTTTGTTTTCTTTGGATTTTTGCATGATATATATTTTAATAGAATGATCTTATGAAACATTAAAAAAAATAAAGCAATATTGATACATATGCCAAAATATAGTACAGTCTTTTGTATGTCAGATTTTCAAAGTCAAAGCAGTAATTATAATCCACAGATTGATAGAGTTGCCTGATCAATCACTGCACAACATTACAATTAAAAACAAGGGACATCAGGCAAATAAATAATCTTTAACCTCATCTTTGGTTATCAAAAACCCATTAGCTGGCTGTTGTATCACTGGAAAGATATTTATCCTGGGACTAATATATATCTGAGAGTCAATTGAAACTAGAAATAAAATAGGATGTTGCAAATACTTTTGGGTATTAAGGTTAGAAGATTTAAATGATGCAGTTACAGCAAAGTACTGTTAAAGAAACAAATAAAAGAATAAAGCCGTAACTAGCCCTGCAATATCATAATGTGCACTTTGTTGACATCAGATCTTATTTTCTTGAGGTTTTTTTCCACCCCATTGTTTTGTTTCTGGCAATATGGTATGTTAAAGTACTGCATTATTTTCCCCACTACTGTAAATATTACTGAAAAGGGGCAGTTGTAATTTGCGCTAAAACTAAAACTTTGTGTTCCCTTCTGGAGAAGAACTCTTGTTGGGTACACTTGGAGTAACACATTCTCCTTATGTGGGAATCCAAAAATTAGAATTTCTTGTTAGAGTAATTAACATTTAAAGAATTTAATCAAAATATAGCAATTACTCATTATTAGTTAAAATAGAAGCAGCTAATTCTACCATGGATCATTATTAATACGATAAAGTCCACCAACACAGTTTTTTGCTGTTGATGTTAAATTTCCATCCTTCCTACAGATTTTTCCTTCAACCACCCAGACACCTGCTGAAAACATAGCATGGTGAGCTGTAGACAATCCGGAAAACTCCTGGAATGCATTGAGGATAACTTCTTATGCCAGGTAATAGATAGCCCTACAAGAGGGAATGTGATACTGGACCTGTTGGTCATTAATGTAAGTGAGCTAATCAACGACATCAAGATTGGAGGCAGTCTGGGCTGCAGTGATCATACACTGGTGGAGTTCACAGTCCTAAGGGATATGGGTCATGCAAAGAGTAAAGTCAGGATCCTGAATTTTAGGAAAGCGAACTTGCAGCTCTTCAAGGAGTTAGTCAATAGGACCCCCTGGAAAACAGCCCTCAGGGACAAAGGAGCAGAACAGAGCTGGCTGATCTTTAAGGATGCTTTCCACACAGTGCAAAGGCTCTCAAATCCCAGGAGTAAGAAATCAGACAAGGAAGGTAAGACATAACTGCCAAGCCATTCTCCATGATATTTGTCGTGGCAGTCAGGTGAAGCCCCCGGTGACTGGAAAAAAGGAAACATTGGACCTGTTTTTAAAAAGGGTAGAAAGGAGGACCCTGAGAACTACCGGTCTGTAAACTTCACCTCTGTGCCTGGGAAGATCATGGAACAGATCCTCCTAGAAGCTATGCTAAGCCACATGGAGGACAGGGAGGTGATTTGTGGCAGACAGCATGGCTTCATCAAGGGAAAGACTTGCCTGAACAACCTTGTGTCCTTCTGTGATGGAGTGACTACATCAGGGGACAAGGGAAGAGCTACGAACATCATCTATCTGGACTTCTGTAAGGCCTTTGAATTGTTCTCCCCCAACATCCTTCTCTCTAAATTGGAGAGAGATGGATTTGATGGGTGGACTCTTTGGTGGATGAGGAACTGGTTGTGTGGTCACATCCAGAGGGCAGTGGTCAATGGCTTAATGTCCAGATGGAGATCAGTGACAAGTGGTGTCCCTCAGGGGTCCATAGTGGGACCAGTGCTGTTCAATATTTTCATCAACAACATAATGGGATCAAGTGCACCCTCGGCAAGTTTGTGGATGACATCAAGCTGAGTGGTATGGCTGACATGCCTGAGGGATGGCATGCCATCCAGAAGGACCTGGACAAGCTCAAGGAGTGGGCCCATTGAACGTCGTGAGGTTCAACAAGGCCAAGAGCAGGGTCCTGCACCTGGGTCCAGGCAACCCCCAGTATCAATACAGGATGGGGGATGAAGGGATTGAGAGTAGCCCTGCTGAGAAGGACTTGGGGGTATTGGTGGATGAAAAGCTGGACATGACTTAATAATGTGGGGTCTCAGCCCAGCGAGCCACCAATATCCTGGACTGCATCAAAAGAAGCATGGCCAGAAGGTTGAGGGAAGTTATTCTGCCCCTCTACTCTGTTCTGGTGAGACCCTACCTAGAATATTGTATCCAGCTCTGGAGCCCTCAGCACAAGAAACATATGGACCTGTTGGAGCGAGTCCAGAGGAGGGCCACAAAAATGACCAGAGGGATGGAGCACCTTTTCTGTGAAGAAAGGCTGAGAGAGCTGGAGCTGTTCAGCCTGGAGAAGAGAAGGCTCCAGAGAGACTTTATTGCGGCTTTTCAGTCCTTAAAGGGGGCTTATAAGAAAGATGGGGACAAACGTTTAGCAGGGCCTGTTGTGATAGGACAAGGAGTAATGGTTTAAACCAAAAGAGGGTAGATTTAGACTAGATATAAGCAAGAAATTTTTTACAATGCAGGTGGTGAAACACTGGCACAGGTTGCCCAGAGAGGTTGTAGGTACCCCATCCCTGGAAACATTCAAGGCCAGGTTGCATGGGGCTGTGAACAACCTGATCTAGTTGAAGATGTCCTTGCTCATTGCAGTGGGGATTGAATTAGCTGACCTTTAAAGGTCCCTTCCATCCCAAACTATTCTATGATCCTATGATTCTTTGATATTTTTACACTGAGTCATCAGTGTTCAATCTTCTTTGCTGGGAGGATTAAAGGGTTTTCTTCCTCAGTCTTGCATTTTCTCAGGGTCATTTTTATGCATTTCAACTCTATACTTAATAGATTACATTCTTTTGTCTGTGAGTGGTTCACAGTAATTTTGATGACAACAAATACTGCTTATTTTTATGCCATTGAGTCTATTTTAGGAGTAAGTACCTAAACTTAGGTCATTTTAGGTCACTTTAGATTCTTCTTAGGTTTAGATTCTTAAAATGTTTTACAACTATTCACAAGTTTTCCGAAAATCAACAGTATTACTCAAGTTTCCTCTAACAAAAGGAGATATAAATTATCTTACCAAATACATGTACTTAAAGGTAAGTTCAGTGCTTTGTTGTATAATGACAAAATTTGTAACTGATTTTACAATTGTTAAAATTCAGTAGGCATACCTCTTTCTATATAATACATTTCACTTTTAAAAATATTACAACAGATACAATTCTGAATGTTTCAGTGGAATCTCAGTAAATTGCCATGTGTACTTCAACTCTTAAATAATTTTAGATGAAGAAGACAATTTTGAAAGCAGTGGCAATTCCTTTTTGGTAATATTTTCTGTACCAAAAACAATCTAACAGAAAGTTACTTAAAATAATTAAAAAAAAAAAAAGTTTTCAAATATTTCAGACCAAGCAGATGAGTCATTGCTGTTGTAAATTTTTTAAAATATTGTTTAACAGAGGGCAGTTTATTGATAATACTGGATTAGCAATTACAATAATGATGACAACATATTCAAAACTTTGATGCTTGCAAAATTGTTCTTTTATCTTTCAATCACTAGATGGTTCTACAGAACAATTATATTTTATTATGACATCTATATAATTTTATGGATTTAGCCAAATCTCATTATTTAGCTCACGCTTTAACAGCTACTTGAGTATGATTAGCTAAATTTTCTCCTAGTATCCATCAGTCAGGATTCATTTCCCCATAGTTAGGTATCTAGTACTGTTTTCCACATCCTGTACTTTAATCTGGCCTAAAGTTTCTCTTCCAGAAGGAAGTCACCCATGGGTCCTGCCTTTTAGCTGCTAGTCGCTTAGAAGTTTGCACAAAATTTAAGGCATCTTAAATGCTATTACACATCACCTTTTAGGGACTTAAATTGCTACACAGGTATCTAGTTTGTGCTGCATACTTATTGAAAAAACAACAAAGATTTTGATATCTGGTACAAAAACTATATTGTAAAAATATTTTTTATTTGCACAAGCATAAATCTCTTCGCAGAGTTCACTGCCATTCTTCTAGAGTCTATAGGCACATAGGGGGTGCTGCAAGAGCATTATTTTTTTTCCACTCCAAGACTGTTGTTTGAGATATATAGGAGTAAAGATTCAGTTTCTGGAGATGCTTCAATCTGTCTATTGGGTTTTGTGGGGCATTAAAAGAAATTGCAATATTTAAAATTATGTAAGAGGAATCCTCTCATAAAGATTTCCGAGAAATTATAAACTCATGAAACATGGGTAATTAAAAAATTATTGCATTTCTATAAAAGTTCAAAAATAGTTTATTGGATGTATTTATTAGTTTAACACGTATTATGTAATAGTTAAAACATTTCAAACTGAACGAAAGAAAGCACTTTGGCATTGTGGGAATACAACAAGAAAGGGCATGGAGAATTGTCATAAGCTATTATAGGTAATCTAAGCCTTTTCAGAAATGTATCAGATTTCATCTCAAAACTATTTAGCTGCTTCTCATCCTCTTTCCACAATGTTACTACTCTGACAGCTGGAAAATATCAGTTTCTTTCTGAACTATGCTCATGATCAGTTTAAAGAAATTTATACTTCTACTGACAGTGTGGTTTAGTTTAATTTTTCTTTCCCCCTTTCTTTTTCATGTCAATTTGACACTGAAAATATTTTGATGTTGCATCCTAGCATTCTTTTTTCATATGGATGTCTTACAGTTACACAACAGTAATCAACATACCTAAGGTTTTCTGCTTCCTTTTTGAATACTACTGAAGTTTTCCTATTTTATAGCAAAATTTCTTCTTATTAACCTTTACATACTTGACCTTGTACTTTTTTTCACTCAGTTTGATCATTTTATTACTACCATTCTTAGTGTCATAAATATTTTATGTGACATTTAGATCTTCTGAAGTAACAATACCTGCTACTTTTGCCTCATATCCATCAGTATCATCAATGGTTAATTAAGAAATGCACCTTTGAGGGACATGATTTTTTTTTTTTGTCTTCCCTTCTCCTCTCAGCACAATTTGCATTTGTCTTCACATGTACTAGCTCTGAGATAATGGTATTTTTCTATTCTTGCCCTTCCATTCTTGGTATGTCATATGGGATGATAATTCTGATCTAGGCAAATTCTAATGACCTTGCTAATGCAGAAATCAGTGTATCCCGTTGTTATTGAAAGTTAATGTTTCTGGCTTGCATCATAAATCAGAGGGCATTTACTTTCAGTTTGTTTGGAAGGGACAGTTAAAAAAACCTAGTTATAGAATAATCTTATTTAATAAGAAAAATTCTTGTTCTTGTTTTCTAGTTGGATACATTTCTCTCCAATACCTGTGATGTCCATATACCAGAAATTTCAAAGGTTTTTCAGAGATATATTGTGAATCTGAGGACCCAAACTAGCCCATTGTAATAAGAAAAGAGGTTCGTGAAAGGCAAATATTATAAGTAAGTTGGAAATATTTTAATAAGTTTAACTATAGCTAATTAATGAAAACTTACAAAGTGTCTGGAATTCAGCAAAAGAATTGGTTAGAGAGTATTTTAAGTACATAGTTGAAAAGGACCGTTACTGAATGTGCCACTCAACATTGCCATCACGCCGCCATTTCCCAACGTCGGCATCCTGCTTTGGAAAGCACTACCCTTGCGGTACGCAGATGGACATCACCATGCGCTTGTGCAAGAACCAGAGTGTGGGAAAAGCACAAGGAGGCTTCCTGAGGAGGCAATACGTATAGCATGAACTGCATGTACACAATCACAATCTGCGCATAAGCACGAGGCCCCCATAAAAAGGGAGCACGCGCTCTGGTGAGGGGGCTTTTTCCTTCTTCCTCTCCTCCTTGTGTGTCTCCTGGAACCTGCTTTGATGAAGCCTGCGATGCCTGTAACCCGTAGACAGAGCTAACAGCTGGACTCGGAGTGGTGGTAGCCAGATTCCTCCCTGACTTGAAACCTCTATCTCTCTATCTCTCTATGTCTGCCTCTCTCTTCTTCCCCTCTCTTCCCTTTGCTCTTCCCTGCTCCCTCAGTTGTCTCTTTATATAGTTCCTTCCTCTCTGTTCATTGAAAATAAAGCTGAAAAGGTTGTGCGACATTTGACTCAATCCAGTGTCTTAATCTCGTCCCTGGGATTGTAACGAAACCTTCCCGAAATTGGATCGGGACAATAGTTCATAAATTTCTACCCATTTTTCATTCTGTTTAATGGCCACCAGTCAAATGTATGAGTATGATATTAACCAAAACTAAATATGGTTGTTTGACAGCACATTCACAGAAGAAACATCTGTTTACATTCCTACAAGATTCAGGTGTTAATTTTCATGGTTCATGTGAGTCGTGATCTTATAAGTATTCCCAAGAGAACAGATGTGAGATCATTTAGAATCTTTACTAATCTATGCCCATGAAAAGTAATGAAGAAATCTGATTAAAGCTCTTTCGTATCAGAAGTTATCTTGGCACAAAGATTTGAAACAAGAGTTGTGTTTCAAATCAACTTTTTAATGCCTACGTCTCCAAAACATTGTCCACATACTTTACTTTTCAAGCATATTTTTTAATATTTTGAGTTGAGAACTTCAAATACCTACACAGCAAAATAACAGTTGAAGAGCTGAAAGGACTCCCTCCACTGACATCAGAGAAATAATTTCTGTCTTAGTAATCAGGAGCCATTTTGCCATTTATGGAAATCTTCCCAAGCAAATGCTTCACTGTTCTGCTAAACTTTACAACTCACAGCATGGTCTAATCTGGTTTATGGAGAGAGAATCTGGAAAAATATTTGTGGTCACATCTAAAACACGCTTTCTTTGGGAAAGCCCTTGAAATTTTTGGCACTGAAAAATCAGGGGTGTTGTTCTGGACAGGCACATTAGAAGCACTGCAAAAAAACATTGCTCATGAAGATGTCAGATGCAACATAGATACTGTGAACTATCTGGAAAACAAATCTGCAGTACTATGGGAGGTAAGCAGCATTCATCAATTCATTTTTCAATGCCAACTTTTATATATCTCAGAAATTATGACACTATCATTCATTGTTCCTTCACAGATGATAATAGAATAATAAATTCAGTTACTGATGCTAAATACTTATACAACAAAATCCTGAATTAACTTAGCCAACATCTGTTAAACTGGAGGTGTAGGATGGATTTCTCAAAATAGAAATAAATATAGGTCTGAATATACTTGGAATAAGTATGCTTTAGATATGCTTCCATATTCAGACAAAGGTTTCTCCTTAAAATTGAGCCATAGTCTCACTATACTCCTTGCAGTCTTGTTTAAGCTGCTTAATGATAACTAAGATGCTTAAGCTTCACTCACTGCTATTTTTCTTCTGTTTGAGTTATGGTCATTGCTCCTTTTTTAAAACTCATTGAAAGCAGGTGATAGTGATGCACTCTATGTCGAACAATAAAGCTGCATACCTCCTTTTTTAAAGAAAACTGTTATAAAATCCCTGCAATGCGTACATCGTGTTCTTTACTGAATTGTAACAATCTTTATAGATTAAATAAATGTTTGAAAAGCAAATCTACTTTTCTATGGTTATGTCACAATGAACTAGTAATTTTATTTGGATTGTAACTTTGTCTCTGGATGGTGTTTCTTTTATACCTGTAATAAAGTGTAGTATAATCAGTTAATAGAATTTTTATGCAATACCTTTAGTTGTCTATTATACACAGTCTTTTACACAGCCAATCATCTTTTCAAAATCTTATAACATTGATTGGATCTTGGTTTACTTAAGCATCAGCTACAGCAATTCCAGGTGAAATGATTGAGTGAAGGAGTTGGTACCTCTAGTGGCAGTCATGGGTGGTGCCACAATAACTGCTGAGAACAGAAGTAGCTCTCACCTCTCTATAGATGAGGCATCTATAGATAAATCGACACCTTACTCCTCCCCAGCACCAACAGTCATAATCTGAACAGCACCCTGCCTTTTCTCAAGCATTCGGGACACAGATTTCTGGTTTTGGCAGTGCCTGATGGACAAACAGAAATGGAAACTTTTCCCAACTCCTAACTTCTACCAGAGTGTTGCACTGATAGAAGCTGTAAAACGTGTTGACTACTATCATGTTTGTCTTGAATATCCCTGATATAATAAGAGTAATTAAAATGATGCCACTGAAAATGTGACAAGAGAGATTAGAGATGCAGATTTCTCTACGTAGATGCAGATTTCTCTACATAAACATATAAATTAAACAGAAACATTACAAATGTGATTATGAAAGCATTCAGAATTCATAGAAGAGCGTAATCCCAGGACGGAAATATATCTAATATACAGTAAGTTAAGCAAACCCCGTGGCAAGCACAAAGGCAAGCACAATTAGTAGCTGAACAGCTATAACAGCTATAAATTCAGTCTAGCACACTCCAATCAAATCTGTTGTTATCCTGAACCCCCCAAGACCCACACTGGGCACCAAAAAGGGCTGTCGTGGTTTAACCCCAGCCAGTAGCTCAGTCCCACACAGCTACTTGCTTACTCCCCTGCAGTGGGATGGGGAATTGGAAGGGGAAGAGTGAGACAACTTGTGGGTTGAGATAAAGACAGTTTAATAGGTAAAGCAAAAGCTTCATGTACAAACAAAACAAGGAATTCTTTCATTGCTTCTCATTGGCAGGCAGGTGTCCTATAGCGCAGCAATCAGATCCACAAATATTCAACAGGGGCACTTCAGCATCTTAAAGGTATGGTTAGGTTGTAGAAAAATTCAAAGAATATCAGCATAAAGCGTAAAGGGACCAACATAAAACAGATCAGTTTATATTGCTCATTTTATCAAAGAAGGAAAAACAATATTATAGGATTGCAACTGCCATTGATGTAAAGTTCACAATAAAGTGAATATAACTAGGATTAGTGGAACACAATTAACCACTGAAAAACAAGTGTTTCCTAGTTCTCTCTCAAGTATACAGTTTTTTTTTTTTTTTGTCAAAATTTGAAAAGAATATTTTGCAATTTATAGTACAACTATGACTCATATCATCACAGGATTTTGGAAAGACAAAAAGGCTTTATGTACCAGTAGATTTGCATTTTCTGTTGCTCTGTTTGACTAGTATATGCTAAAGAAAAGTGAGAATTAACAATGTGTGTAGCAAGACAGCAGGTTGAAAGTTTTGGATAAAATTTGGAGGTTTGAAAAGTTTTCCAAATCCTATGTACCATATGTGTAAATTTATATTAGGAAGTGAAGTTACAAAATCAAGTTCCCAGATTTTAAGAAACAGTAGTAAGTCAGCTGTAGAGATCACCTCAGTTAAAAGTTTTCACATTAGAAAGACTAACTGTCTTCCCAGAACCCTGTTAGAATTAATCAAAATGGTCTGACTGAAACTTTTTTGAAAGGAACATTTGCATAGACACACAAAGCATTGAAAATGTCAGGTCAAACAAATATTTCATGAATACTATACACACACATTTGTGATTATAATATACTATTGCTAAAGAAACCTGTCTATTCTGTATAAATATTTTGTGAAAGCTTCCTAATAGCTGTAACTGAGCACGCTGCAGAGAAAACTAGAGACTAATAAAATGTTAATTCTATTTGATCTTATCTACATACACAATCTGAACAATATAAGAATAATGTCACTGTCATCAGAGATCAGCTACAGGAAGGATATGGACAAATGTGGACTGCCTTCCACAGACACTGAAAAAGAACAGATTCTTAACAGGAGGGTTTGATTTGATTTTAGCCAAGTATTTTTGACTAGTCATGAGATTTCTTTATTATAAATATTTTATTCAACTCTAATTCAAAATTCCTTTTTCTTTCTTTTCCCTGTAGGAAACAACTTATACGGAACTGACCATTAGCTATTGAAAGATACGTTTATTCTTATGTTGACGTTAACCTAATTGGGAGGGAGGGGAAGCAGACAAAAAAAACCCATTCCTGTATAGTGCAAAGAATACAGAGGGAAAAAATGAAAATAGGTGGTCATTCAAGAAGTCATTCAGTGCTGCTTAACTTCTGTCCTACTAAAGGTATGAGCTTACCTTTGGAAGCTCATTCATCTTAGACTTACCTCTATATCTAGATACATGTTTTTAAGACTTTTTCTTGCTTGCTTGTTTGCTTGCTTTTTCTTTTTCTTTTTTTTCCTTCCTCCCTCCCTTCCTTTCTCTTTCTCTTTCTCTTTCTCTTTCTCTTTCTCTTTCTCTTTCTCTTTCTCTTTCTCTTTCTCTTTCTCCTCTTTCTCTTTCTCTTTCTCTTTCTCTTTCTCCTCTTTCTCTTTCTCTTTCTCTTTCTCTTTCTTTCTTTTTTTTTCTCTCTCTCTTTTTTTTCTATTACAAAAGTCACAACAATTTTAATAGCTTCACTTTCTTTCTGTTTAGATAAGACCCATGAGATCTTAATTTTGTTGTCAGGGGAAATGAAAAAATGAAAGATTTCCCCTTAAAGATGATGCCTCCTAGCATAATGCATGTAACCAGCACTGGCTTGTTCAATGCTTGCTGCTCGATACAACAGAATGACAGCTGTTTGACACATCAAGTTATGTAAGTTTTCTTAAAGTAAGGCCAGGTGGAATTTGAGAAATGCCATATAGGATACAGTCTAGTTGGGTATATGCTGCTAAACATGTCTGTTTAGTTATAAATTACATATTTTTCTTATAGTTTGCAGGTTCGGTTATTTTTTTTAAGCTGCAGATAAGCAGGCAAACTTATTTTTAGGCTTCTTACATTGGTTATCCTGTCCACAGAGCAACTGCAGCAGAAAATGTGTTCCTTAGGTACAGTGAGCTATCTAAAACCTCATTAGCTATCTCTGTTTGTTGTCTGGAGGTGGATTTATTTTCAAGCACTGTCCTGGTTTGAGCTAAAACAGGACCCATTTTCTGTTNGTTTTGTATATATTGTATATATTTAATTATTTTCCTTTTTATTATATTATTATTTTATTAATATTTTCATTATAGTAGTTTAGGTTTTTTCTAAACTCATAAGTCTCTTTCTCTCTCTTCCTCCTTTCCTTGGAGAGGGAGATGGGGGAGAGAACCTGTCATTTGTTTTCATGGGCCAGTCCAACCCAAACCACAAAAAGTGCTGAGTACAGTGTGGCTATAACAAATTGGCTGGACTGAGCACAATTTTATTTCTATATCTTGATAAGTGCAGATTGGCATCTAGAAAGAAAAATAAAGAAAATATCTTTTTATTTTCTGAAATAAGATTATACTTTTGAATACAATATGTTTTTTCTTTTGCCTGGCCTTTGTATGGACATTGTTTCTCTTCTTCTGCTCCTTCTTTAGGTTTGCTGAGAAACTAATTCTATAGCAAATCTGCCAACTGTCCTGCTGTCTTTGACAACATTCTCTGGTATTCACATTATACAGTTTCTTTGCTTGTTGGCTACTGGGTTATGTGACTTTTTTGAGCTCCAGTCATAAAACACTCCTAAAAAACTTGTCCCACAAAACGCCTAAGTGACTTTTTATTTTACAAGACAACCTGTACGCTTGGCTGCTAGCAGTACTCTTCCCAGTGCAATTACACATTATATGGTTAGAATTTGTGTCTTAGATTTAGAATATAAATCTAATAATTACTGAAAAAGCTGTGAGAAATATTATTTTTCTTCTGGGATAATGCAATAGGTGAATTGAGTAAATAATAACTTTTTTAGTGGAAAAATGTCACAAGAGGCTTCAGTAATTATATTCTTTGGTATAGTCCAACTGATAATATGATCTTCTCTAAATTTGAAGTATTTAAGGGACTTCTACAGATATACTTAACATAACCATCCCTCAACCAATTGACCTTAATTTCTACTGTTAACAGCTATGTTTAGGAAGTAATAATTACATGTGTACTTATGTAATAAAAAATATGATATCCAGACATGTGGTAAATCAAAAAAAGTCCTACTTTCTGTGCAATCTACACATAGAAAACAAAATCTTTAAAGTCTCTAGAGAACCTTACAGTCAGAATGGTGCAGGACTGTCCTTACAACACAAGATTTCCTTATAGAAAACTGTTTTCAGCTACATAGAAAACTGTATCAGTATTTAAATATTCAGAATGTGATTTTCCATGATTGATATCTCCTTAGGTTCAATTTAGTAAAGTTCAGGGGAAAGTGGTTGAACTAATCCTAAGAAAAATGAGAAAACAAATTAGGTAAAAGCAAAATACATCAAAAGAATCTAGCTCTGCCACGGTTTGGGGCAGGGGCAGGAAGCTTTGCAGAGGGCTCAGCTGCCTATCAAGAACAGATCACTTATTTTGCTGGTGAGAAAAGATATTATTAAGCACTGCCTTTTAAAATTTTAACTCTGAGCATGTTGCTAGCAGCCCATTATAGTGCAGTAATCAAGCTCTCTTAAGATTGCTAGCAAGACAATTTCCAAGCCCAAGTTGTAGGATCTAACTGAGATTTTTCCTGAAGTTTCTGTCCCACTAGATTGCTGTCACTGCACCAAGACTGCAGAGTGCTGCTTCTGTGTCCTGAGTACATTTGGTTTCCGGTATAAGGTGAATAATTGCTCTACTTGCTTATCCAAAGTATAAGAGCCAAATCAAGATGAGGATGATAATTTTTTAGGTAACCACAAGGAGCCTTAATTGAAGATGATAGTGTAGAAAAATGCACTACTGGAAAATAGTACAAAAGTCAGAGGGGAAAACAACATGGATATGTGGGATGAAGAGTATGGACAGTATTAAGTAAAGATCTTAGAGACTGGTGCTTTTATTTAAAAGAAAAGCAGGGGCAAGCAAAGTAGGGGGAAATTATTGCTATCCTGGAAGTGAAATGAGAACGTAACCTTGTGAAAAGAGTAAGAAAGAGAACATTTCAGAATGGAAAGAAAAAGCAGAAACCAGTTAGAAACAAAAAACAATTTTAGACAGCTTAAGGGGCACAAGAAATGGAATACCTAGGTGCCTGAAATGTAGGAACCAGCAAATGAAGAGTGGATTCAGCTACTAAAATAGACTCTGTAAGGACATTCTTTGAACACAGACATGCAGGTAGGAAGTGGGAGGTAGATGCTGATGGTGTTGGGCTTGGAATGAACACTCACACAGTGATGATAGGATGCTCGATCCATCCATCTAGGTGTTTTCCTGCTAGCCAGGGAAAGCACTCAGTCGCTTGCAGTCTGTCCTGACCACGTTTGACACATGAAGTATGGTTAGAAAAAGATTTGTTTATTGTCCTGATTTAGGCTAAGGTGGTCAATCACATGGCTGCCAACTCTGAACAGCATTGACCACATGTCATGGTTTGGCCTCAGCTGGCAACAAAGAACCATGCAGCTGCTCACTAAAAACCCCACAGCAGTGGGGGAAAATCGGAAGAAAAAGGCAAAACTCGTGGGTTGAGATAAAGGCAGTTTAACAGAACATCAAAGGAAAGAGATAAAAAACAACAACACCGATGGAGGAATGTAAAAACACGGTTACTGTACCACTGCTCACTGACCAGACCTGGGAAGCCCCAGCCCGCTCCGAAGCAGCAACTCTCTCCCCCTCCCCCAGCCAGCTCTCCCATGTAGACTGGGAATGGCATCACATGGTATGGAATACCTGTGTCCTGTGCCAGAAATTAACCCTGTCCCCACTGGAACCAGGACACCACATGATTTGGATAACTTATTATTTCTTTTCCCACTGCTTACACTCTTTTTTCCTGCCTTTGTCCTTCTCTTTCTCCATTCCAATATCCTTCCAAATAAACAATGAGCTGTAATAACATTTTCCCCTTTGGTTCCAATTTTCTTACATCTGTACATAAATTGATATTTTTTCATACCATCACATTGGCAAATTTGGCTTTATATGATATTATTGACATGCTACTAAATTTGGTCATTTCAAACATAACTTCCCCTTAACTTCCTGTGAAAGCCAGCCCACCCATCATGAAGCTATGTTGGAATCACAGAATGGTTTAGGTTGGAAGGAACCTCTGGGGATCATTTGCTCCAACCTCCCTGTTCAAACAGGGTCACCTAGAGCTGGTTGTTCAAAGCCATGTCCTGGTGGATATTTAATATCTCCAAGGATGGAGACTCCACAACTTCCCTGGGCAACTTGTTTGAGTGCTCAGTCACCTTCACAGTGAAAACGTGTTTCCTGATGTTCAGAGGGACCCTCCTGTGTTTCAGTTTGTGCCCGTTGCTTCTAGTCCTGTCAGTGGGCACCGCTGAAGAGCCTGGCTTCATCTTTACACCCTTCTTTCAGGTATTTATACATACAGTATAGATTCCCCGTGAACCTACTCTTTTCCAGGCTAAACAGTCCCAGCTCTCTCAGTCTTTCTTCACAGGAGAGATGCTCCAGTCCCTTTATCATCTTAGTGGCCCTTCCTTGGAGTGTCTCCTGTAGTTTCATATCTCTCCTGTGCTGGGGAGCCCAGAACTGTAATTTTTGCCACTTGGTACATTGTCATCTGTCACATCCAGCAATTTCTCAGGTCACTTCCAATAGTTTTCCATGTTAGCTTAAACTCTGTCCAAGGGTATAGTCCTCTGCCTGCAGCCCTAATACATCCAGTGCCATTTCAGCACTACAGAGTATCCAAAGTGTCTATATGAGCATGACAGATAGAAGAGAGGTTTGACTGTGCTCTTCTAGATGAGCAGGTCTCAAATGATCAATAGTTTTCCTTGGTCAGCTAAACTACTGTCTGGACTCCATGAACAATTTCACCTGGTGATTTGATTCACTTTCCTAATCAGAGGCTTTTAGTGTCCTGTGAGATTCCCTAGTATATGCACATCTTCATTATCTGGCAGATATGACAGAGAAGTAAGGTACAACGGAATATCTAACCATTCTTGAATGGCACCTGTAAGCCAGAAAAAGACACCTTAAATGGTACAGGATGCTTGTGCTCAGGTAACTAAATGAAGACTTAGCTTGTTAAGAGTGTATAGGCAGCTTAATTTATTCATATTATTCACATTTCTAGTTGAACTCTCACTAAGTTTCAAACAATTGCCTCATTTACACCTAAATCTATATCTTAATCTTGACCTGAATTCTGTCTGAAGGGTAGGATTCAGACTCCTAAACAGAGGTATATATTGCCATTTTGGATGCAAGATATCCTGTTTAGCCTCTACCTGCTGCTCCAGAATGATTCTGATTTCCTGTAGATCCTGTATTACATTTGTACAAATGTCTGGAAGATCATGGGTAATAATGTAATAGAATCAGAATCTTTACTCGAGAGTTCCCTTGACAGCTTGAAGCCTGCCAATTTCATAGTCATACTTTAGTGCTTCACATCAGTGTCATCTTTTTTTTTTTTTTGTCTGCTACTAAAAGTAACTGACATTGCAGCTAATACTGTACTAATTGTTCACAGGCCTTAAAATTTGCTTTTACAAGATAGACATGAATATTTTGCGGAAAGACTAATTGTTCTCAAATGCTCTTTTTTCTTTTTCTTTTTTTTTATTATACTGTTCTCTAGTATTTACCTTCCTGTATTTAATCATAATGACTTCTTTTCAGCCATAGGTTACACAGACAAGATTGGAATTAATAGCCGTTTAAGAAAAGACTCCAGTGTACATTGAATTATCTAACCCAATATATTTTCTCACTTAGCGTCGCCGTGAGAGCTTCATTTCGTACGTGCACAAAGAAAGGAATGGATTACTCTGCTACAACTTACATGCAGCAGACACAACTCTTGAGGGCTTAGGCACATAAACCACATAAAACTGAACATCAGCAACTAGTGTTTTTTGAGAAAATTCCCTTGAGCATATCACCTAACCTTCAGCAATTGCTGTAAGGAGCAAGACTGTAGCAGGCCTCCTATGCCAGGTCTTATAACCCAAGCAGATCTCACAGCTCAAATGATACAAGACATTTATAATTAAGCAATAAAATTCCAACCATAAATCTGGTCAGTAACCAATTTTGTAACTTTATGCATGTTTTTACACAACAGCAAAACATTAGAACTGTCTTAGACTTACTTGAATTAACGATATAGGTTTGCATTAAATTTGCATTAGATTTAAATCTGATAAGCGCTTAAGTCTCTGAATTGGCTGTACACCTGGCATTTCTAAAACAGAAGCTGTGTTAATATGTCACTGAAACTTAACTAATATTTCTTAACTTTCAAAGGCTTTATTAGATTGTGCTTACTGACTATTCAATTTAGAGATTTTAACCGCCTAACGCACAGCTTGAAGAGCAAGTTTACATATTCCTGCAATCTATCATGAAGAGACACTTGGAAGTCCTGTGACAAATACAGACATTTACACTGTGGCATATGTGCAGCTAATCTGGTCATTTAGAATGTCTTTATAGTTAAAAGGAGAGAAATGGGTACTTCTACAACATAATTAATTCCATCCAGATGTCATAACCTGAAACAGATATGAAATGTGCCTTAAAGGAATACGTTTCTCTCCATTGACTAGCTCAGGTTACTGTTACTCTCCACTAACTCTCTATTAATGAGGATACCCAGGCTTCAATTAATTCCTATGCACAGGCATCTCTGCCTTTTAAGGTAGCCTTAAGTTATTCAAGCAGCTGCATTGTACTGGCAGATGCGATCCTACATGTACGTTGCTTTGGATCAGCAGCTGGAGAGGAGGCTGTGAAACTAAAACAGTTAAAACAGAAGCCCCTATTTTTAGGTAACTGAACTGTTCCCCTTGAATGAGAGTCAACTTCTGATTAAGACAAGTTCAGGGGTCTGCAATGTAGATACTTATGTGTGAGCTACATATGTACGTTCTCATTATAGAAAGGAGGATCTATTTGGTTTCCTATGCTTAGATGTCTAGTGCCATGTGAAATATCCTACAACATGCAAGTTGATCTTCAGATGCCACTTAAAAGTAGTTTGCATTTTCCATATGTCTCACATCATAAATGATATCCCTTGAGGATATCCTGACACTCTGCAGCATCTCAGATGGTACCAGCTTCCCATGGGGCCTTGCTGCTTGAAAGCACTTTGCTGTCTTCCTGCTCTGGGGTGGCTTTACCTAATGGAGAACCCCTGGGTTCCCCAAGGAAAATCCTCCCACACCTTCCATGTCTGCCTTGCCTGAGCCTGCAACTTTCACCCTCCTCCATAACTGTTGTGTGACATGGTGAAATGGAAAATTCATTCAGTTCGTGAAAGAGCACACAGGTTTGCTAGAGGTGTTTCTTCCTCTGACACAAAGAGAGGGTGATGACAACCTCAGTTATGTCCTAAAGCTAGTCTGTGTGTTTGTAATACTCACCTGAGGATACCACAGAGAAGGTAGGTACCATGTGGCACACAGTATAAAGACTAAAAATAAGCACAGGGAATCAAATACCCTTCTGGCTGTATAATAATAATGTCTCTGATACAAAGAAGGAAAATTAAAGCATATTCAGAAGAACATAAATATCTCAGTTGTCTTAACACAATCAGTTTTAAAGTTATTTAAAAATTCATGTTGATGTCATTTTTCAGATTAATTAGATTTGTATAGGTCTTTTCACAAAGTAATGTAATTCTTAAGTAAATAAATCTTTATTCCTCCCCCCCCCCCAGCCCAATTAAAGATCTGGACCACGTTAAGCTGCTATGATGATCTCAAGAGGAAAATAAACAGCAAACTAGGCATAAATTATTGTAGGAAAACATAGGAAATGCATTTTCTGGCACTGTATGCAAATAATCAAGAAAGTTCAGATATGTGATCAGGAAGGCCAATGAAATATATCATATTGAATTATTCACAAGTGGCATGTTTTTAGTTGGAAACTTTTGAAATTAAAAAAACAGAACTTCATTTTTTGATATTTTGAGCATTCAACTCTGTTTAAGCCCATTTTAAGAGTTAAAGAGGCTGCCAACAACAAAAAAAATGGAACTGAACTGTTTCAGTGATTTAAGAAACAAAGGTAAGAAAAGATTTTACAATATATACTCCAGCTAAATGATGATGAAAGAAATCCAGTTCATAAAGCTATTTCAACTTATTGATAGGTTGTAAACAAGAAACAAGTAGACTTGTTAAAGTTGATATATGGAAGTATAATTGAATGTAATCAGACAAGATGAGAAAGTAAAATTAAAATTGAATGAGAAAACACTTGCTAACACTCAGATCTATTAGACCGTACAACAGCTTCCCAAGGGAAATTAAAGAAAAATAATTGAGTGGTTTAAAACCAAAGTGGACAAAGCAATGCAGGTAAACCTACACTGAGGCAGTGACAATGTAACCTAATATATTTGAATGTAAACAATTTTTTGAGCAAAAAATTTTAAGAGGAACTAAGGAGTTAAAGGTGTCCTTCACGCTGACATCCAGGAAAGTCCTGGTTCAGATACTCCATAATTACTTCTTTATTTCAATTCATCACTTTTTTATGACCACACCTTGTAAATTCCTGATATGAAAGTAAATCATGAGGCAATTGTGAAGCAAATGCTTAATTACAAACACCTGTTTACCTCATAAAGGTAAAACTAATTTAACATAACAAAAAATTAAGCTGTAATAATATCTGTAATAATATCAGATTTCAATGTGTCTAAAAGGCAATTAGAATTTTAAATTCTGAAAAAAACAAGAGAAGCAATTAATGGAAATATTAATCTTTCCACTAACAAAACAAAGTTCTTGCTTTGAGGGAAAAAAAAAAGATATTAAATATATAAGCTAATTATAAAAAAATACTTTATGCAAAAACACAAATTTAGGAGTATTTGTTTTTGTAGTTCCCTGATAGTAATTGTAACAGACCTTTGTTAACTACCAAATAGAACTTAAAGGATAGTCTATCAGTTCATAAAATCTCTCAGCTAATGACAGACGGCAGACAAATTTTCCCTTGTATTATCCAGTTTAACATAAACTTTCCCAGGTACAGGAACAACTAATGGTAATGTTTCTTCCCAATGTCAGGATTTCTGTTTGCATATCTAAGTTTATTCTCACAACAAGTCAGTTATTAAAGTGGTTCTTTTCCATATAATAAATAAATCTCTGATAATCTTCAATACCATCAATTTTTCAATGTCCAAAGTTGCCAATGCATATTCATATTAGCAACAAATATTTCTAATTAATTAAAATATTCTTATTTAAATTCAGTGATGAGTTATGATGAGAAAGTAATGGGAGAACTAAAAGACTATTATTTTTGGGTGTCTTCTAAAATAAAAATAATTCCATATAGAAAGCATTTGAACATGAGCTTTTGTGTGCAAGATATGATTATATCTATTTAAGTTTTGCTTGAAAAGCAGTAAGAATTGTTCTCTTCTGCAATTAAAAAATAGAAAAAGTCTAAACAAAACTAAAAAACAATGGACAGTGGAACTGTAAAAGTGGGAACTGAAATAATAGATACTTGATTGGGAAAGCCATGGAGCTTCTTGCATTCTCCATATATGTCAATGGACTGAAGAAATTAATGGGGAGGAGACATTAAACAAGAAACAAAGCTTTAGGGTTTATAAATCCTGAACTTGTATCCAGAAATGGCTTTCAAAAGGATGGCTCTGCATAGATAATTTCTAACATTTTTTTCCTCATTCTACATAAAATGTTGAAGTCTACTGAGATATTCAGAGGTCTGAAGTGTAATTTAAATCTGAGTTAGCAATCCTTTAAAACAAATCCTGTTTAATTATTCATGACCTGGGAGTTAACAGGAATCTAAATTTCTGCCTGTAATATTATAATTCTTCTACAATGTTTCTATTGTTTTGACTGCTCATTTTGGCTCTCACATCAAAAATATGTATATACAAATTCTCAGGAGAAAGTTTTTGTTGAATACAGATCTTCCATTCCCAAAGTAAACGTTGCGGTAGCTTAATTATAAAATAAAAGTTAAACAGCAGCACTTTTTTGCTTTTATAGGGAAAGAATTAACAACCCATCCAAATTTTTAGTCATTTATGGAAACTTTAGTTATTTAACTAGTTGAATAGGTTTCAGCTTCCCAAATATGCCTACTTCAGGACTGGAGTAGAAAAAATTCAAGAGATATCTGGGTTCCCACTTTCCTTTGGTGTTTCTTATTAGCTAACTATAGTCATTTTAGGAATTTCTTTATGTGATGTACCAGCTAATAAAGATTGTACTTTGGGAAAGTTGTAAAAGTTGTTCCTTAACTAGGTGTTTGCAATTACTGCTATGGGTCAAATGCCATAAATGCAATGCATTTGATATGGATGTAGCTCATGAGTAATAAATCCCAGGGTCGTGAGCCTTCAACACCTCCAGAAAGGGTCAACTTCCATCCCAGGGTTTTCATCTCACTATCTATGTGAGGGGAGAAGCAGACAGAGATGAATCTGAGTTTGGATCCTTCTTTTGAAGAGTCCATGTGTGCCTTGGTGTTTCTTGGTCTTGCGAAGCACCCAGCAGATCATGTATTAAAGACGCTAATTGTGTTTTGAGTGTGGGTGTATAGAGGGGCAACTTTCTAGAAAATAACTGGCCTTCTTGCACTGACATTTAAGGTTCTCTGATCAGGAAAGAAGGAAGCCTTAAGGTGGGATGAAGTGCTCTTGAGACTCCAGGAGCAGTGTTTATTAGGCTGTAATTGATAATAAAGAAGAACAGATATCAAGCTTACCTGTAAATTCCTGGATGACTGAAGGTATCTTAAACAAGAGTCCCAATCCCTTGTAGTCTGGCTGTTGGCCATGCGTCCAGTGTTCTCTGTGACCTGCTTAGTGCATCCCAGCATGCAGGCTTCTTCTGATGTCTCTTGTAAGGATCCCATGAGGACTGCATGCTTTTGGTTTGGGTATTCTTGCCTGTCTGAAGTGGCACGTATGTCCGGAGAACTGAATCGTGTCCTTTACGTCTCCTCGATATTTTGAAAAGGATTAAAAATTTAGAATACCAAAGGACACAGTTAACCGATACTTTGATTATCCAAATCAATTAAAACATTTAAATTTAAAATAAAGTACATTTAAAACAAAATGAGTGCATATGTAAACTCTAAACATGAAGTAGAAGGAATTGAACTTGGCAGATGTAGCCAGGCTGGCTTATAAAGCCATTCCAGCTTTAAAGCCCCATGAAACTTGCTTTCAAGAACACTCATGGCAATAGTGCACTCAGGTTATGGATACAAACTCCTTTTTTTATCTTCTAAAAGCATACCCTTACTACCAAAGGTTCTTTGTTATTATTTTTCTCTTTCTACTTGATCAATGAAATAGGATAAAAAAAAGAGTGAAAAGGGATGAGACTATAAATTTCTTTCCCCTATATTCTAATAGACCTTCTAATAATCTTCCAAATTCTAATCTTCCTCATGCTTCTAAGACAGAGGTAGGTAGGAGAAATCACATAAAAGAAATAATAAGCCACATGAGATGGTGTCAAGCCTCCTCAGTATGCATTTCTGGGCTAAGACAAGCCTCCAGGTATCTGGTAAAGAAAGTAAGCTTTCCATCACACTTTGTAAAATTCACCAAGTAATTAGGAATACTTCGAATTTACAATAATTGCAACTGAAAGGAAACATAGAAGCAAAACCTCCAGAACCTAAAATTTCATGGTAATGGATGGAAGGTGAAAAGACACCATGCAGGTTCTCACTTTAGTTAGATGGGAGAGCCTCTTTCAAATAACAAAATAGGCAACAAACATGAAACTTATGGAAAATATTCATAACTGGAGTAAAGATGAGGCTGAATTAGGAAATAAAAGTTCCTTTATGAACTTCATTTAAACATTTTTGTCTGAATAGTTCTCAAATGATCTGGCAGTTTTATGCTTGGAGAAGAGAGAATGGAATGAGAATTTCTTTCCAGTCTAAGGCCTGTTTTTTCTAATGAGCATTGGTCTGCATCATCATATTTATTATAGATATCAGTGTCCCAGTATGGAAAATGGCATCAGGTAAAAAACACAGTAGTAAATTAAGAAAAATTAGAGACTACTTCTTGTCAAAGGGATATTGAATACTCAGGGCCAGCAGTAGGGCAAACAACCATGCAAAGCAAAGATCTACCAGCAGTGGAAGATGCAGCTGAAATAGGATCACCAGGAAAAACAGGTTATATTTAGAATACTTGAGGGTCTCCACTCAGAATCCAAGAAAGTTAGCTGGCTTGAGAGAACTCGTACCAGTCTCTAAGCTGGAGATAGATATTGAATGTTGTAGAAGAGAACAAAAAAACTGGAAAAGGCCTGATAAGAAGTCCTGCACCTGGGATGGAACTCTTGGAACAGTACAGGCTGAGATATTACAGTGAAACTGCTCTTCAGAAAGGGACCTGGGTCCTGGTAAATGTGAATCAGCAGTTTGCTGATGTGGTGGAGGCAAACTACATACTGGGCTGTATTAATTAACAAAAGTGTAGCTGGCATATTGAGGGAAGTGATTATTCAGCATTGGTGAGGTGACATATCAAATATCATCTACAGCTTTGCTCTCCCAATGCAAGAGAGATGTTGACGGACTGAAGTAAGTCCAATGGAGGGCCAGCAAGATGCTTACAGGGTTGAAGCTCTTGCTGTATATGGTGAGAGAGAGGGCCAGAGATCTGGGATTGCTTTGCCTTGAGAAGGGAAGGCTAAAGGGAGATTGCTTTCTACAACTATTTAACAGGGGGCTTCAAATAAGACAGATACAGAAGCCACCACTCCAGGTCGTCCCAGGTGCTAAAAGGATGATGAGCAATAGCCACAGTTCACATGAAGGGAAATTCTGACTGGATGTGACAAAAAAATAGATTATCTGAGGGTGATTAACAATGGGAACAGGCTGCCCATAGAGGCTGTGGAATCTCTCTCCTTGGTGAAATTCAAATAATAACCAGACAGGCCTCTTCTAATATTTTAAGGTTTGTGCAGAACGTTGGACTGGATGCTTTCCAGAGTTCCCTTGTTGTATGATGTATGATTCTGATAGGGCAGGGCTTAAAAAGAGCTACAGATTTTTTTTTTTTTTTCTCAGAAGAAAAATAGTGAATATTTTAAATAATTCCAACATTTGAGTAAGATCTGACTTGAAGTCAGGAAATGCTAGATAAAAATAACGTGATACCTTGTTGTCAGGTGGCCTGCACCAAACATCCAGTAGCCTTCCTAAGATTAGAGAGGTCACTTCAAAGCTTCCACACTGTGTTGTGGTGCAAAGGGTTTCAATATAACTAACACTGATTTATACTTAAGTTAGAAAAAACCACATTTTCATACACACATATGATTTTGATTTATGGAAATAAAAAAACATTTCGTATTGGTGAGGAAGTTCACTGGCTGAGCTGGCTGATCTCTCAGGCTCACTTGTCATCATTATTCATGTAACAGGCAATTTTAGTTTGCCATTGAAAGTGAACAGAGCTGGTGAATGCAAGCCAACTGTAGCTCTACTTTCAATATTAATGTGAAGTCTCTTCATCAGATCCATTATTCATGGGAGAGTTTCATCAGCAGAACTTCAAGGAAAACTGGCTGCATGGCAGAACTTCTAAAGAATGGTTTACACTTTGGAAAATATGAAACGGGGTCACAATACATGGATTTAATGTCAAAGAATGAGACTATGCTCCATGTTGACTTCTTTCTGTTGCCTTTAAAATAAGTGTACATGTGCGTGTATATACACCGAAAGACACAGAGAATTTTTTGGTGAGGTTTTTTGGAGCTTTTTTTAAGACTATCTGTTCTTTTCAGAAATTTGCTATTATTTGGGAATTGACTACAATTTAATTGTGTTGTGGAAAACATTTTGTGTTATAAACTAGGAAATAAATATGCATTTTTTCTCAGTTTACTTTCCTGAAATAGTGTATGATTTCCTTAAACTATTCATTTGCATAGCACAGACACTTACAGTCCTCATTTTTCTTTGTATCTTTTCCTTTCAAATTCTTTGAAAAGCAGCGCATTGTTGCCTGTGGGAAATCAGGAGATATTTTTCATTATCACTGGAGAATTTGCTTGTGAGCTTGTCCTTAGATAAAATATTTCCAACTATTTATCCTTTGAGATCCAAATATCAGTGGACATTCTGTATTAAAAAGGAACAACAACCACCACCACAGACAGCAGTATATGGCACTCTGCCATATAGTGGGTTTTGATTTTGCCTTTTCAACAAGTCAGTTTACATCCTCCCTAACTGCCCTGCTTTGCTCTTCCCTTGGACTTATTCCATTATTATTGCAAGTGATATTTCTCAAAGTCATTTACCCAGACGAATCATTGTAACAAAAACATTTCTTTGGCCTACTCCCTGATTATTTCCATCTTGAATGACTGAAACATGACAGAGCAGTTCAGCGTCAGATCAAATGAACATACTGTGCTGAAGTGACACTAGATACAAAATAGGTAGAAAAATAAATGGCCTGTCTTTAGTTCTATTTTCTGGGGAAAAAAAACGAACAACAAACCAAAACAGAACAAAACAAAACAGAACAAAAAAAACCCAAACCCACACTATAGGAGATCCTGATTCTTTCAGACAGAGAATTATAAAAAAACCCTTTCTCTTCCTCACTCTTATATTTCAGTGGAAGTAGAAATACCGCTAAGAATTCCTGTCACTCATATAATATTTTTATTTCTGGATTATTGCTTACACCTTAAATTTTCTTAAAAGTTGAAGTAGTAACAGAGATCTTTAAAAATGCTTTAATAGTTATTTGAAGTTTTAATATTTTATTCTAAAATGTATTTTTTTAATTTTAAACAAATATCTTCCTTCATTACTTTTCTAATACTTGCAGTACAATTGTCTCATTGCAATTTTTTTTAATCCCTAAAATATTTGATCTCAGTCATGCAAAACCATTTGCAAATGATCGCAGACAAAAACCTTAGAAATCTATTTATGACAATTATTTCCACAAAATTCTAAAATTTTGTTCTATAAGTAATCACTAAAGAAAATCTTCATAATTGTCCAAGATGCCTTAATTCTTTAAAGCAAGTTAGAAAAGAAAAATGAAAAAATTGCAGTTTTCAGTGACACATGAAAACTGAAGACTTGGGCTTTTTGCAGGTATGCATAAAGAGTCTGACTTCATATTTTAATTTCCTGAATGTACAGTTTGTACACTGTGACACTGAGTAAATAGGTAAATACAGGTGTATGCATATACTATATTCAACTAGTGTTGTTTTACTTTATTTCCCATATACCTCTTCTTTTAGGATTTCCTAACATTTCATTTCTTCAATATAGATCTAGGAACAGGGGTTTTTCGTGTTTCAAAAATTCTGTCTAGGCTCATTTAGCTCAGAATCTGTCTTGATTACATCATAAATGACTTATACCATTGAGGCAATGTTAATGCTCAGGGGAAGGAGTGAACCATAATTTTCGTGTTCTTTAGCAAGTTCTACCTAGGGAGATCCAACATAAATTTCTTTTAATTACCACTTTATATGTAGCATGGATATCACAGCTGAAAACAATTCTTAAAAATAAATTGAGAACATATATCAGCTAGACAACTTGTTTCACAAAAATCTCATTTTAGATTTCTCATTTTTTTGTTCTTATTCTTCAACACTAGAAAAAGAATGGCCAATGCACTTTCAGTAGATAAAAAAGTAAATTAACCTGGGGATCCATGGGGATTCTTTGACATGCAATTTGACCTGTAAGAAACTACTGGTTTTTTGGTATTTATACTAAGTGGCGTAATGTTGAAGGCTACCTCTGTCTGAAGAAGTTAGGCCCAGGCACTATGTTGCAGGACATATTTTGCATATCCTTTGCCCTTTAAGAGGTAAACAGAGAGATAATCAGGTAGAAGTTCACCAGCTTTCCTCCTGTTCCCTCTTTCCCCATTACACGTTTGTAGAAAAAGATTGGTGGCTGATGTCTGTGCTCCTGAAAGAACACAGCGCATCTATTAAAATGCAGAAGAATAAGTGAAAGCAGTGGTCCTTTTACTTACCTGAAGTTCAGTACAAAAATTACTTAGAGATGTTAGCATCCTGCTCTCAAACAAAGCAGGTACAATATTTTGGTCTGAAGTAATTCTGAAGATATACTTGTGCTATTTTAGAAAGTTCTAGTCTGAACAGAAAGATCTAGAAATCCCTACAAAATGACTGCATAATGATAAATGTTATTAACTTGGTCTTAGAATTTTGTGACTTTTCATGTAATTCCAAATTCAGCTGGCAATGAGTTAGATGTAGGATATGGAGAACATGGCTACTATTTTCATTTTATTTTTTCAAAAGAAGACAGTCTCTGTGTCTATGTCTGTCTTGGTAGAGGTAGACACAACAGTGAGCCACACAGTGAAGGTCCACTGGTAGGTATTTAAATGTAGGTATCTTAATCTGTGAGCTGCAACCCACAATGTGTCTGCACTTAACATGAACGTAAGCTGCCAAGGTTCCTATAATCAGTTACCCAGTTATATAGCTAGATTATCATTTATTGCAGAGCTTAATCTGTTATTCAGTTATACATTTGGTGGATCTTAAGGGGTGATTTAAAAGACTAAATATAAGGGTGGGATTCAGTTGTTTCTAGCTGCCAATACAAGATGGCATATTTGTCTTGTCAAATCTCCAAATCAAATTGTAGGTGCCAATAACACTTTACAGTATTTAGAACAGCATCTCCTCTAAGTGTCTACATAGGGTGAGACGAATTGTTCCCTGTTCACCTGTGATTATATTGACCAGAGCAGACAGTTCATTTGCACATTTTAAGCATATTTTCTCATATTAAAGTAAATTGCATTAATACAAGTGACTATATAAGATAAAAAAAATCAGAAAAATGCCATTTAATTATGTTCTTGAAGTTTCCTCAGAGAATTCAAAATATTTTTTTCTTTTAATTAGCTTGAAAGCATTTTAAAAGAGAGGAGAAATTAGTCATTTGTCATATAGTTATCCTGGTAAAGGGTAAACTGAGTTGATGTATTCGAGAGTATACAGGGATGTCTCAATTTAGCAAATAAAAGTTGCTTAATAATTCTAAGTTTCAGTGCACGGCACTAAAATTCGAAACTTTGTGAAACAGCTCTTCCAGCTGTTTCCTTTAGTTGAAATTGAAGTAGAGAAGCCAAGTTGTGCTTCACAATGCTGCTCATGAAAATAAGAATACAGAAATAGCATTTTGTTATCAAGTCAGAATGACCTAAATAAACACTTCCAAACAATATTCCAGATGCTACTTAAAACAGCAATAGCTACTCATCTCAGTTACAACAGAAATCCTTGTTCTCTGTGTACAAATATATTCAGGGTGTATATCTCGCAAGGAGAGTTTAATTTAATTAATTTTAAAATTCTTGTTCTTTTAAACCATTTGTTCCCAAATTTTAGTGATAGTTTCCTTTTATCTTCTCCTCTCAAATAGGGATTTACCAAGAATATTTTAGCTAGTTATTAAATTAAATGGCCAACTAAGAATTTAATTTATAATAAATAAGATGTTTGCCATGTGCTACAATATATTTTTAGATAAATATTGGGAGGTTATTTTGCTAAGTAGGCTCTTTCTTGCTAATTTTCCAGTCTGAACATCTTTTTTCATATCAGAAACTTCACAAATGGCCTTGAGGGACCTTAATTTCTTATATCTTTTTTGAAAAATAACAGTTCCTTCCTACTCCCATATCCCCATGATTACTCTCAGACAAGAGCATGTCACTCTCTGAACAAAATAATAACATGCTGTTTCAGGCTCTTTCTTAACCTCCTGGTTTTTTTAAGGATTCATAAGGTATTGTATACTTTAACCTGCTTAATGTCTTAGAATAGAGTTCTCAACTCTTTTTGCATGAATATAGCATCTGATTAGAATACACTTACTAAGAACCCTTTGATGTTGTAGTTCAAATCTCATAATTAGAAAAGGATATGGTGAGTAACAATAACCAGGGTAATTGTGGCAACAGAACCTGGAAACTACAAAGTACCTCACTTAAACATAATTCATTCCATGTTTGCATGTCATTTGTCACATATTCACAAGTGACCTAATTCAACTATTACTGATCTAAATAGTTCCAGTAATTAACTTTAGTAAGAGCAGAATTAGTCTTTGGTAAGAACAGAATTAGCAGAATAAGGGTGGAAGGGAGTTTAAAAAAAAAAAAAAAGAAAGAAAAAAAAAGTCCACAATTAATGTAACAGCTATTAGGGAGTAAGGATTAAAGCAAAGAACTAGAAAGGTACATCCCTGTACATTTTCTTCACCATATAACTTCAGCCAAATTCCTATATATGTTCCATTTACTTTGAACACCATAAGTGATACTATGCCACTTACATGTAATGTTACCGTAGTTATCATATTGCCTATGATGCCTGTAATGAATTATTGTTTTCAATATTGTCCATAGCCTAGTCTGCCAAATAGTGTATGTGTGTTTCTCAAAGCCTAGCCCAACAGTCTACAGTTATTCAATATATAAAGGAAATTTTGTACCAATGCACCAGCTTGGTAATCAAAGAGAGAAGACTGCCTTTACAGGGTAATTTCTACAGCTACCGGATACACACTTCCCTTCCACAAAAAAAAGTATCTAACTATGTATCTTCCATGATTACGTGAGTGAAGGAAACAAAATTTCTTCTCCACCTATGGTCTATATTTCATCAGCCGTGGGCAATGACAGTGGTCCTCTGTGTTTCAGGAAAGACAAGATTAGGATATTCATACAGATTTCACTGTTTCCTTCAAGAGAAGAGTTTCTATCCATTCAGACTGCAAAGATAGCTTTGTTAAACACATTCTGAACTTTCTGAGTCTGCAGATTCAGAGGCATCACCCTATATGTGAATGCCCATCTCTTACCAGAATGTAGTTTTGAAGTTCAACTATAATGGTAAATTACATTCTCATGTCTCAAAACAAGAAACAAATTATTGTATACTGCATGAGCAGAATTTAAATTAATGGATGAAAGGACACAAAATCCCACTTTGTGCCTGGAGAAATGAAATCTCATCTTGAATGTGTTTTATTTACTATTGCTCTCCTTACATATCGGTTTTAGTAGTGCATATACTATCTCAGAATACAAGATCATTTCTGAACATAAAGTGAGATACGGCCCTCTTGAAAGGAGTTCAGAAACTAATTTGTATAGATTAAAAGTACTTAAAATATAAAATACAATAATGTAACAAGGCAGAATTATGGCAATACTTTTTATCAGACGAATGGATTTTAAATAATATTTGAAATGAAGATTTTCTTTTTTTTTTCCTATTCTGTTATTCACTTCCAGTAATATGCCCTCTATGGAAAAATCAGGTATTTCCTTGTTTATTTCAGGGGCTTTATTCCAGTACAGCACACTGTAGTCCAAGGAAAAAACTCGTGCAATATGAAACTTAAATGTATTTAATTCTACTCTGATGTGGTTTAACACAGCAGGCAGTCAAACACCGCACAGGTGCTCCTTCATTTCTCCTCCCCCTCCTCCCCACCTCCCCCATGGAATGGGGGAGAGAATCAGAAGAAAAAAGTAAAGGATAGTGAAGGAAGAAAAAATAATAACAATAATAATGACAAAAGAATATACAAAACAAGTGATGTACCAATGCCCAGCCAGTTCCCGAGCAGCAATCGTGGATTCCTGCCCCCTGGCCAACGCCCATTTATATACTGAGCATGACGTCTATGATATGGAATATTGCTTTGGCCAGCTTGTCCTGTCTATGCTCCCTCTATGCTTTTAGGAGAAGCTGAAAAAGTCTTTGACTTAATATAAACATTACTCAGCAACAACTAAAAAAATATGTGTAACATTATTCTCATGCTAAATCCAAAGCAGAGCAGATACTAGGAAGAAAATTAACATTATTCTCATGCTAAATCCAAAACAGAGCAGATATTAGGAAGAAAATTAAGTCTATCCCAGCTGAAACCAGGACATACTCTCAACACTGTTTCTATTGCTAAGCTTTGCTCTCTGTTGAACAGAGAACAGCAGTGTCCCCATTTGTAAACCTTGGCTGGGCACAGTATGTCCTGGAGTTCTTTTTATGTATGTGGGCAGTAAAAAAGAGATGGTGCCTGTCTTCTAAGGAATGTCACGTATTCTTTCCCCTGCAGCAAATTGGTTGCCCTTGGTAGCATATAAATAAACCCTGACTCACCTTTCTACCCTTTTTCTAATTAATTGCTCCCAGAGAAATATTTCTCTTGCAGAAAACATCAGCATAACTTCGCAAGCTATAGAGATTAATAAAATTAGAAAAGCAGTGAGATGTCTTTGTCTTCAGATTATTCAGAAACAATATGAATATTGACATGAGAAGAATCTTATTTAAAAATGTTGGGGTTTTTTTAGGCTCACGAGTAAAGGCCAGATAGAGTGAGGTAGGTAATATAAAAAAATTTTGTCAGGTCTCCTTTATTTTTTTTAAAAAAATAGAATTTATATTTTGGACTTGGGCAGACTTCATGAACTTATGTATTACATAATTTTCTTTCTGGGCTATAAAGTAGTTGCAATGTCTGGCACATTTGGAATGGACATGGTATTTTCCTTCTCAAGAGGTTATGACAATATCAGTTTGGGGGCTGGAGAAGCAGCATCACTTTAATGTCTAATAATATGAGAGAAAATTAATCGAAATGGTGGTTATGAAAATATGCTTTAAAACTGAAAATAATAACCTTACAGCTTACTGATCTGAAAGACAGTTATTGTATACTCTCAATATTCATAACAATCAAGAAACAATTTAGGAACAATCCATAAGGCATTTATGTCAGTTTTGACAGTTCCCTTCCTCCCCTAATCCTGGTATGCATCTTTGCCTGCAGCCTTTCTGTAATATTGATTTGGCAAAATGCCAACAGCCTAATTTCTGCAACCATTCATAATATTGTCAAAATGCATTAATTTTTAGAGTGTTTCCAACCTAGGCCTCACAAGTAATTAAAGTTATCATCTGAAAGAGAGAATGGCCCAGAGATCTTAACTTAAACCCAAAATTTTCACTGAATGAGACAGACATGAGGTAGCTCCACCCCACAAAGAGTGGCATTTTGCTTTAACTGATATGCTGAGCCTCCTAGCAGGACTTTTTATTTCAGGCTCAGTCATACACGTGCAGAGTTCTTAGTATGGAGCTGGTACTTTGCTTTCTGGTTCATAAAACAGTTCAGTTGTATCAATCCGAATGACAGACAGATCCAGAATTAGAACCACTGTAAGTAGATTTACTTACGTGATTTCAAAACCTGTAATAGCACTGGTCCTACTAGATCTCCCCAAAGAGCTCAGGGTGATTAAAAAAGTTAGCGATAAAAGATAATGATAACAATTACATTTTACTATCTTACATTATTGTATTGGGGAAGGCTACTTATCCTAAATTTGAGTCTAATCAGTATAATAGTAGTCTTTCATTCAGAATTAATATAAAACCAGCTGAACCCGATTAGGAAATAATTAGCCAAAACAACAGGTCACATACTGGGCTGGTGGAAGAGCAGAATTAGTTCTAACATTTCTAATAACTCATGGGAACATAAGACACTGACTGTGCTTCTTTTTGTGTGAAAGACAAGGGTCACAAAGAGGAGCACAGGTTAGGAAGCAGAGGTAGAGGATATGTAACTAACTGAAAAAAGATGAGAAGAGATTTGTGGATGAAGTGGTGGATAAATTTATACTTGAAATAATAAAAGAAACACAAATTATATGGTTTAATTTTCACTCTCTTAAAAAGGAGTTAATTTAAATACTCTTCATTAATAACTATGATTTCACAAATTCTTAACTTTCTTAGTTTTATCTTACTTCCTTTTTTTGCTTTGCTTTTCCTTATAAAGTAAATTCGTGGAGCCAGAGTTTTTGGCCATCTGCACCAATAAATCTCTAATAGCATTGATTCTACAAATAGTGAAAATAGATGTAGAATAAAAATGGTAAATAATTACAGTATTAAGACTAGATTACAAATCATAATATGCTTAAAAGTCATGTACAGTTAAAAGTTCAGGACTAGGGAAAGAGATTTTTTTTTTTTTTTTTTAACTGGATGTTGGATATTCCAATGTTAAATTTATATCCATTGTTGTATAAGCAGAATTTAATATGGAATAGTCGGTCCAAATTCTGGTTCTGTAAGCTTGTCTGGCAAAATATCATTCTATTTCCTCCTTAGAAAATCGCAAAAGAATTGTACTCACCCAAACACAAACACACACACATATCTTATTGGGAAAAAGTTGCTGTCTTCCTAGGATATTTCCTTTGTATACTAGAGACTATAAAGACTTTTTTTACTATATTTTTCTATAATTCCTCAGCTAGTATTACAAGAGACTTCTGTCTCTCAATAAAAATAAGGCTATAAAAACATAAGGTTTTCCTCTTAATCTTTGTTCATCCTCTGTGAGGGACATTTACTAGAATTTCTCTTAGCCTTCCATTTTCTGAAATATTTTGTTTGTAATTATTCGACCTCTTTTTCTCTTCAGTGGGGGCATGCAAACACAAGCTCAACAGGTCATCAGTTTTGTCTTTTTTAAAACCCTTAGAGATGGCCAAAAAGAAAGAATGCTACATGAACCTCTGGTTGCTGTACAAACTAATGCGGCAGCTGCCTTAGATAACATTCTTCCAGCTGTCTGCAGACTTGCTGTCTTCCCTGAGAAGATGACGTTCTTAATTCTAGGTTGATTAACAGCTAAAAGATCCATCAGGCTTTTAGGGCTAATGGCTTTAGAAGAAAAATATAAACTCCTGGCTTTGTGTTATTAGCAAATGTCATTCAAGTTTCTACTATTACCTGCACATACACTTCTGGCTACAGCCTGAACAGATATCTGGGTTCTTCCAGTCACTCTCTTTCAGGCTAGTTCCTGAGCTAACGTGCAGACAGGACACAGGTCCCACGGCAAAAAGATTTTAATTCTTGACAAAGGTTTCAGTCCAGCTAGGGTCAGTAAATCTACTATCAAAAAAGTGGTGTCATTTTAATTGAAATTTTAATGGAAAAAATATTTTTTAGCATGTTCCAAAGTACCTTTATCTAAAACATAATTTTTGAGACACATATAAGAAGCATTAAAGGAAGTACTTTCTTTTTTATTATTAACAACAGTTATTATTCATTAATAAGCAATGTTAATGGGCATCTTAAAAATATGTAGGGAGATTATCATGTTTCAAATGCACTGGTACCTTGGGACATGTTAAACCAGTTTGTTGCCAACATCACTGATTTCTCCAAAACACAAGTGGGAAACAACTGTCTGGGAAATAATAGTGGTAATAATATTTTTCTTTTTTTTTCCCCTCCAAATAATTATTGAGAAAATCAGATTTATATTTGAAACACAAGTCAGGAAGATATACGCAAGCTACTTAGAAATGCAAATGTCATCTGTTTTTAGAGAAATGTAGCTTTCACTAGCGAAACCAATTTGTTTGTAAAGATTACCTCTGTAAAAAAACAATTGTTCTCAGATTCTTATTTATGCTCAAACAGGAAACTTATTTTATGTATAAAGCCAAGAATTCATGGTTGTTATTATTTAAATCATAACAGTCTAATTGAAAAATCATTATTAGTCTAGATCTAATAATTACAGAAAAAAGACGAATAATAATACTAATAATAATTCCCTACAGAAAAGGTCTTAATAATCTTACAATTAAAATTGTAACTTACATACTTATAGTTACTATTCCTTTTCTTGAGGTTATGCTCACCCTTCCATTGCTCTTCCCAAGCTTAAAGCCAGTAGTTTCAGCTGCTGGAGGGGGAGCACTGTGTTTCTGGAGTTCTTCAACAGAAGATATATCATGTTGATGTACATGAATTCTTCTGCACTTTAGGATAAACTTGGTGTCACTTTTACCTATTTGCTAACAGACACATCTTTGGGTTTTCTTCATTGACCTGCAGCTCCATGTTACATCTGTCTTTTGCAGGTGTTAGATACTGTTTCTTCATTATCTGCTACCCTTAAAAAGATTTTTTTCCCCCTTCATCTACAATTCTTTAACTGACCCTTTATGAATTACTTTTGTGTGTGGACTTCCCAGTGCAAGACCTATGCCCCACGTTTTATCACTATGTCTGTAGTCCTCTACCCTGCACTCTGTCTCAGCTTCTCAAGGCCTAACCTGGGTACCAGAGCAATATTTCTGTGTATTACATCATTGTGTTAAGAGCTCTAAATATCACTCATAGAATAAATGCCTTTTACTGCTGTAAAACTATGGTTGTATCACATGAAGATAAACAAAAATAACCCAAATCAGCCCTAGATACCTGGCCAATTAGAGAAATTAGTGTCACACCCACACCAAGTAAAACAAAGCTGCAGGCAGATCAGGAAAACCTCAGCCGGAGCAAGCCTGACAAGACTCATACCTGAGGCCTTGCAAATTTGGTACAACTCCTATGGCCTGTCACTAGCACTGACAATACTGTATTACAGGGCTACGTGGTTACACAACACACAAACTACATATCACTTTTCATTGGAGTCCTTAGAGGAAAAAGAGAACTTTTTCAGGACTTCTATATGGTGGATTTTACACTGTGAGAAACCAAGATGTCTTAAAATGACTTCTCTGCCATGGTTCTTATTAGGAGATCTCAAGAAAACAAGTACTTTTTCCCCCAGAGTGAGGAAGAATTAACGAAATAAATAACTCACCACAGATGACAACTGAAAAATCATTAGGAATAATTGTACCACTTTTGAATATTCCAAAATAAAAAGCTGATAAAATAAAGCAAAAAAGTAATTTCCATTTAAAACACTCAAGTACCTTGACAGATGACATAGATATTAGTTACTCCATTGGTGAAAAACATATTTTGATGGCTGAGGTATTCTGAGATATGGTAGCTTTACACACCTATACTACTGTCAGGTAAACAAAAAGATTGTAGGGTGATGGTAAGAAAGAGAGTTCTGAATTTTATTTTTCATCACGGTTTTAAAAAATCCAAAGAAAAAGACTATTTGTCCAGGTGCAGTATGGGAAAGGATTGCTAGCCTGTCAGATATGATTAATAAGAAGATGGTCATGCATCATTAATTTGATTAATTTTCACAGGGAAATGACAATGAGACCTGACAATAGCAAAGCAGTATATATAATTGACTTAGACTTCAGTACATCTCATGGTACATAGCACGCAATAAAATATTTTGGAATAAAAGGTTAGGATATGAGGGATTTTGGATTAAGTTCTTAACGGTGTACTGAACTCACATCAGACTGTAACAGAAATTCTGTACAGATAGAGTAGGGATGAAGGCAAAGGCTCTATGCAACCGTGACTGATGGGAGACTTCGGTCGTGTTACACAGTGTAGAGGATGGAGGACCAGGAGGATATTGGAGTGTGGCTGTCAATGGCTACAGGCTCTTCAGAAGGAACAGGTGAGGAAGGAGGGGTGGAAGCCTTGCCCTCTACATCAAGAAATGGATAAATGTGTGAAGAGCTGTCTTTGAAGAATAGCCGTAAGCAGGTTGAAAGCTTATGGGTAAGAGTTAGAGACTGAGGCAACAAATTGAGCCTTGTGGCTGGTGTCTACTACAGTCTGCCCAAACAAGGGGAGCCTATTGACGAAGCCATCTTGCTCCAGCTATAGAAGGCATCGTGCTTGCAGGCTCTTAACCTGCTGGGGGACTTCAACCATCCCAACACCTACTGGAAAAGTCGCATGATGAGCTGTAGGCAATTCAGAAAACTCCTGGAATACATTGAGGATAACTTCTAAAGCCAGGTAATAGACAGCCCTACCAGAAGGGATGCAATACTGGACGTGTTCATCACGAGTGCAAGTGAGCTAATCAGTGACGTCAAGACTGAAGGCAGCCTGGGCTGCAATGATTATGCACTGGTGGAGTTCACAGTCCTGAGGGATATCGGTCATGTGAAAAGTCAGAATCCTGAATTTTAGGGAAGCAAAATTCCAGCTCTTCAAGGAGTTAGTCAATAGAATCCCCTGGGAAACTGCCCTCAGTGACAAGGGAGCAGAACAGAGCTGGCTGATCTTTAAGTACAATTTTATAGAGGGCAAGAGCTCTTCACTCCAGTGCCCTGGTTTGAGGTAGAACAAAACAAATTTTCTTTTCAGTAATTTTACTTTTCTTTCAAGTCCCTTCTAACTGAACTGTACTCTCTGAAATTAAAGGTGTATTTTTCAGAGAGTGTCTGCTTCCATAGTGATATGGTCTGATGTTTATAGTGAATACCAATGAATAGTAAGCAGAGAGGCTATTGCTTGTACTTATTGCTGTAACAACGAAGGTCAAGTAACTTTGTTGTGTGCCACATTGGAGGGTTGGAAGCAGAAGAGCATACAGGGGTCATACCTGCAGGGAGGAGCAGACAGGACAGGTGACCCAAAACTGACTAACGGGATATTCCAGCCCATCTGTATCATGCTCAGTATAAAAGCTGAGGGATCTAAGGGGTCAGTCTCTTTCTTCAATGGCCTGTGTCCAAGGAGAACTCTGTTCCTCTGCCTTTGATCTCAATCTGTGCATTCCTGAATCCAGTTCCTGAATCCAGTTCCCATCCGTCACTGAGTGCAGTCTGGGACTTTCCCTGTGCCTGTCAGTGACGTGATCATCACCATGGGAGCTCAGTACTGGTTTTATATATATTATATATATTACATCATTTTCTTATTGATATTATTATCTCCTCTTTTATTATTAATATTTCTTTAAAGTAGTTTTAGTTTCTTTTTAACCAATAAGTCCCTCTCTCTTATTCTCTCTCCCTTCTTTTCTGGGATAGATTAAAGAAAGCATCACTCATGCTGTCAAAATGACTGGAGTCATTTGAATAAATCTGTCATGGTTTAGGCAGGGCTGAGCACTAAACAAACAACACTCAGGTGTAGTGAATCAGAAAAGGAAGGCAAGTGACCAGCACGGCTGAGTAGAAACCTTCAGGTCAAACTAAAGGGCAAGAAGGAAGTGCACAGGAAGTGGAAGCAGGGACAGGTATCCTGGGAAGAGTATAGGGACACTGCCAGGCTGTGTAGGGATGGGGTCAGGAAGGCCAAGGTGCAGCTGGAGCTGACTTGGCAAGGGACACAAAGAATAACGAGAAGGGATTCTACAGGTATATCAGAAAAAAAGGAAGGTCAAAGAAAGGGTATTCCTCCTGATGAGCAAGACTGGCACACTGGTAACAACAGACAAAGAGAAGGCTGAGGTACTCAACATTTTTTGCCTCTGTCTTCACTGGCAGCCTCTCTCCCCACACCTCTCAAGTGGATGGACTGCAAGGCAGAGACTGGGGAAGCAAAGTCATAGAATCATAGAA
>VYXH01009319.1:35587-106500 GCA_013397275.1 Burhinus bistriatus | reverse complement strand
TCAAATCTAGTTTAAAGCCCTCTGGAGAAGCTGGAACTTAAGCCATGCACCATCTAGAGCCTTCTTGCAGCTTGCAGCTATGGCTTGTGACAAAGATCATCTCTTTAAGACATGCTGGGATTGCACGTAGCATCATCAGATGCCCTATAGCACCACTGATGTCCTATACCACCACAGCTTTCCAGTGCTGAGGCAGGGGTCCAGGATGTTCTCCATTACATTTTGTGGGCATTGCAGGTTTCCTAAGGAAATATTTCCAAATAAATCAAAGTCATATGTGATACAGCAAGCCACTACCAGCACAGCACATTGGGGGCATTGCATGAGGCCAGCACACTGAATACTGGAGAACGTAAAACAGAAAATGTTGAGCCCACTGTGTGCTGAATGTCTCCCAAACGCTCTGGAGTTGCTTGGGTTTGGTTTCTGTCTTTTTACTTTTAGAAGTTACACTTGTGAGACTCTCTTCTTCCCTCTAGCGTCCATTTCAAGATGTTCCTCTTGCTCTTCAAATTCAGCTAAAGTGGCGGCTTGCCTGGTTGCACGTGCAGTCACTCTCTTCCTCAGGCATAGGTTTTACATTTATAAATGATAGTGCTACTCTCCAGCCAGGAATTGACATTTTATTTTTCTGGTTTATGCTGTGCCATGCAGGACAACCTGCATGGGGTTTCTGATGGCGATGGAGAGAGGACGTGCTAGTGGTGGATGCCTTGTTTGAGGGACAGATCAGAGCAAGCCCCTGCTCTTATTGCCTATGTAAGACCATGCTACACCTCATTTCAGATCACACGATTTGTCCTTGGGCTGTAGGAAACCAGTGCAGAGCTGAAAAATTACTCCACTGCCCCCAAGGCTTGATCAAGGCTGTCACCACAAGGTAGTCTTTCTTCTAGTGACAGCAAGAGATCTCTCAGTCAGGACCTCCACTACCTGGGTCAACTCCCAGCTAGCTGGTTTCTAAAAGTCCAGCCAGCATCTCCCTCTTTGGGGACAGAGATGACAGACATGCCCTCTTTTGGTGACCAGGCAGCAGACCTGTCCTTCCAGATGCATCTGCAGTGGGTCAGCTCTCTGCCTGCAGCACGAGCTCATAGTCTGCAGTGGCACCTTGAATTCAGGTGGGGACAAGCCCTCCTTGCTATCCCACAGCCACCCTGCCCTACCTGCACCCCTGCCCGTGCCTCCCTGGATTGTTCAAAAGCTTGGCAGGCCTGCTCAAGGACCCATGTGCACTGACACTAGGCATGCTGCCCCAGCAGTCACACACTCCCGTGCTGTCTCAACTCTTCAAGGCCGGTCCTTTGCCTCAGCCAGGACGTTTCCAGTATCCCCCAGGGGAACTTTAGAGGAGCAAGATGCTGCCAACAATAAAAACATGGCCAGGATACTATGGCTTACCAAGACAGTTATTGCAGGGCAGGATTCATATCACTTGGCATTGGACGGTACCAAGCAGACATCTAAGCTACCTCAAACCCTGCTTTATCAATGGAGAGACTAGCACTACTGGAGCATGAACCATCTGACTAATCATACCCCAGAAGTGTCTGTGTCCTACCATGGATGTAGACACTGCATATGGCAATGAGCTGGAGCACATTGGGCTCTGAACATGGTGGCAAGCCAAGAAACCATGTAGGAAATGATCCTGAGCTGACCTGTCACTTGTATATATTTGAAGACGAGGTGTATGAGACTTTCCCTCCTGAACGTCTCCTGGGCTTTCTCCTCCTTGGCAGCCAAAGAAAGTTATCTCCTCTTCATCTAGCAAAGAACATAAATTTGTTCCAAGTGCAAAGCAACCCCAAGCCTTCAATGAGAGTAATGGTCTCGGTAACAAGCACGACAGCCACGAGCCCTGTGCAGGAGGTGGGGTGTGCACACGGCTGCAATGGGGACACTGGATAGGGCTAGCCTCCCCTTTGGCCTGTGCCCAACTGGGAGACTAAGGTCCCTGCAACAGGCTGGACTCTGCAGAGCCAGGAGGTGCAGAACGCAATCCAAGTCTGAGCAGGAGCTGCCTTCGCTTGTCAGGGCACATTTGTTTGGGTGGTATGTCGTCCCGGACACGATCCCTTCAGAAGAAGGAAGGATTTTTAGACATTGAAATAACTGGCTGGCTGGCATGCAGCTCGCTGCTTCTTTCCCCCATTATTTTTTATAGCTCCAGCTGAGCAGAGCTTTTCAGTGTGCAGGGCAGCACCAGACACTCCAGAGCTGCTTGCGGGACACCAGCTAAGTGATGCTGAGAGGCTTCCTGGATGGACCGTGCTTCTGCTAACACTGCAGCATTTTTGCTTTGGGCCAAATCCCTTTGCCCCTAGCCCTGCTCCCTACAGGGCAGCTGCCCCCAGCTAACCACTCCCTCCCTTAGCAGCATGCGCTAATGAGACTTAGCTCCTGGCAGAAAACTCTTCCCTGCGGTGCTGATTTATTAATAGTTGAGGGGGGAGCAGCTTTCACCCCTCTCTTCTGCTTATACACCAGATATCAATTTGGCAGCTGGTAGCAAATCCCATTAAGGCAGTGAGATACTTAAAGGCATCAGCAGCTCCTGGCCCATTACAAGAATGAGGGGATGGACCCTGGTAATGTACATCCAAAACTGGTCGCATGCAACTGGAAGCAAGGATCCTAGCAAGGTAAGTACTAATAGAGTCTGCAAAAGCAGGGATGGGAATAAGCTTGTTCATTAAATGACTTCACCCATATTCAAGGGACCAGCGCAGGATTTTACCAGAGGAAACAGCAACAAGAAAACCTACAATGAAACTCCCCAAATATTCCCCTTTTGGGCCAAGAGAATTGAATTCATAGGTAGCCCGTCATGCCTGACATTTCCTAATTAGCCTATTAAAGCCCTGTCTGGCTTTTACATTTTCTAGATGATGAAGGTGGAAGGTGGATGAGCAGAAGATAAAACCAGAGCAATAATTTCTTCTGTGGATGTGTTATAGCTATGCAGATCTGATCTGCAACAGGTCTGTTTATTTTGCTTGTCCTGGAAACTGCAACAGACAACAGCATGGCAGCTCTGTGAAACCTTGAGGTGCACCCACGACTGGCAGAGAGGAGACTACCAGCCCTTCTTCCCTGTTAGGTCATGCTGTGATCGCACGCTAGCTCTCTTAATAAGCCTCCCTGCTGCTCCATGCATGACAGCCTGGCGCTGCATCTTGTTACACATTTAGCTTCAGAGCACATACTCTTGCACATACCACTCAGCAGGTCAGATCACCCAGAAGGGATGCAATGAAGGTGGCACGCAAAAAACTCATGCCTTCAACAGAGCTGTCCACCAACGCCTGGCTCTGCTACCTGCTAAGCTTTCCTGTGCTGAGAACCAATCAGTCTTCTTCCACTCCCTGTGCCGAAACCATATTAACAAGGTGTGTGCATTATGGGGGGAAGTCAGATTCCTACTGGTGCCACTGCTCTGTTGCCTTCCTCTTCCACTTTGCCTTCCTCTCTGTATGCCCGAAACCAGTCTCTGCCCTGCTGGGTAATGTAGCTGGAGATTCACCTTGGGAAAGCAATGCTCAAGAGCTAAGCACTGTCGCTTTGCTGAGCATGGGAACATCCTTCTCTGTCCTCCTGCCCTGTGCTCTGGGCACACGGTCAGCAGTGCAGCTCAAGACTGAGCACGCCTCCCAGATAAGCACAGGGCATCCTGCTCACAAGGTCCATCTGAGAGCAGAGCTTTTGCTTTCCTGGACATAACCTAGAGGTTCAAATGAGGAGAGTGGCATCAAGATGCTGCTCTGCAAGTGCCCCAGGGCTCCCAGCTCTCGGCATCACTGCAGCAGAGTGCCATTAAAGTCACAGAGCTCATGCCAGCTCCTTCACCCCTCAGGCCTTCAAGTCAGCTCTGGACACCAAATCCCCACGGTGGCACTGCCAGGACACAAAAGCACATGGCTTCAAGCCCATCTTACATACCCATCCCTACTGATAAGCACCCAAGAAGGTGCTGGGTCACCAGCTGATACAGTGATCAATAGGTAGAGTGGACACCTTCTCCTGTCTCTGTACACTTTTACTTCCCACACATGAGGGCAGAGCTTTTTTGCTGTCCATTTTTCCATGCCCTCTCCGCCACCACAGAGAAGCTCCTTGCCCCACACACATACACAGCCAAGTTGTGTTTGCTGTGAGACGAGCTCACAGGTGCTTTTGAGAGTACTTTCCAGATTTGTACCCAGTTTTGCATCTGCAGATGCACACGTGCAGACCCATCTAGCTGCCCCAGTTTCCATGCACAAAAACTCACATGCTTTTTTTTCCATCTGCCCCTTTGAAATCAAAGATGCAAATTGAGAAGGAGGCTCTGAATATTTGAAGACAGTCCTACCCATCACCCACTGATACAACCCTGGCTATAGAGAAGGGCCTGATTGTCCCCAGTGCTAACTGGCAGCAAGGGCTGCAGACTTCAAGCAGGAAGGGAGGGTGCAGAGCATTTCTGAAAAATACGCTGCCACTTTCTTCTTTCTTATACTATGTCAGATTTTTTTTTTGGTGATGGTCATGGTCAGTGACACTGTCAAACAGTCAATTTTAGGAACCCATTTAAGGACACAGGCACTGTTGCCAGGCAACATCTGACAGGAAATCCTGCCTGCATCCATAGTATTGCACAGAATCACATGCCACATAGTTTTTAATGATTTTTGATGGATGATTTCCTCTAGGACTCACCAAAACTGAGCACACTAGCTTCAGGCTACAGACGATTTTGTAGGAGAAAGTGGTGCAAGTATCACCATGACGAGATGAAGTTTTGGGCTTTCTCCCTCTACATTAAGCTGACCAGTAGAAAGAAGACATAAACCAATTCATTAACTCATCATATAATTACTGTATTATCAACTGATTTAAAAATATATATCTAACATAGTAATTTAAACTGGAAAAAAATGTGATGACACTTGGTTTCAGACTGCAATAAAGTTGTAAGGCACAGTCATTTGGATCAGCATCTCACAGTCTGCAGTCACTAAAACAGATGTTTTGAATCTCAACCGTATATAAAGCAAATGTCCTATTGAAAAAATGAGAGATTATTCCCTCACTTCCCTGCCTTATCTTTGCTGCAGCATTACTTAAAATTATTCAGCCACATGAAATTGGAAAGACTATATGATCTAAAAAAACTAGAGGTGGGATGCCTGACTCTAAAGGCACATGCAGGGGATGCTCTGACACCTGCTTACAGAGGTCAGGTCTGCTAATGAAATTCTGGTATGCAATGCCTATCCATAGGAAGCGAGAGAAATCCTTCCAGGTGGCCATGGAGCAAATGAACATGTTAATATTGGGATGACCCACTTGGTCAGCATTCGCTCCCATAGCGATGCAGGCAATGAGAACCTCAGATGCCTGTGAATGGGGTGAGCTCTGGTGGAGGCATAAGCTCTGAAACCACCCAGCCTTCTTGGGCAATGCATTCCTCCCTTACAACCTGCTCCAACCAACGCTTCCTCTCAAGCCTTTGGCTTTGTCCCTTGCAAGTTAAACATCCAGGACTGCAAAAGATACATTGCAGGGTTGCTGCTAGGTCAGGCAGCTGAGCATGACGGTGAATGCCCTGTGTCCCTCCAGCCCACTCCACAAACGGCAGGCTCCATGCTCTGCTTGGTTCAGTGTCCCTGCCTGATTCACAGAGCAGGACGTGGTGTGGATGAGAGGAAATACGTTTGGACTTGTTCTGTTTTAGCGCATGAAGGCTGCAAAAATAACCATGTTTTTCTGTAATAAGAGGTTGATTAGCTCTTCTGTTGATCAGTGGGTGCTCTTCACATTTCTGGACCAGCTGTAGCCTTAATTGAGGCAAATCATGTCATTTGTTTGAACTGCCCTACTTGCACAGCTCTGTTTAGCTTGCGGAAGAAGATGAAAGATAGCATCAATCCTCCAAGACTGTGCTGTGTACATGGCTCCAACACATGCTGCCACCTGGGTATCTTCTAGGACTGGGGTTTTTTGTTCTGAGATGTTCTTGAGGCAGTGGGTCTCTCTGGCAATAACTGCAGCATGGCCCTGGCGGTCAGGGGCCAAGCAGCATTCATCAGCCCAAACCTCTCCGAGGCTTTTGTGGATGAGCAGACAGCTGGCTGGTGGTGGTTGATCTCTGCAGGAGGGCTCTCATCCATGATGGGCCTGAAGAAAAGAGAGAAACAATGCGGTGAAATTGCACTCTGGGTCTGGATATCTGCATTCTCCCCACCAGCTCTGCTGTCTCCAGCTCTGAAAACTGAACCAAAAGCTGCCAGGCCTGGGAGCGGCACAAGGCACACCACTTTCCCACATAAGGCATCTACTCTCTGCCTATACTGCTCTATAATGACCGTTAACCTCAAAATCAAGGTGTCATGTCACAACTCCTCAGTTTTATTTCTTTAAAGAAGCAACTTGATGCTAATCTTACAGTAAGCAGGTTCAGAAATAACTACATTTTAGTGAATGTGACACTTCTCTAATGCCTACTTTACTTTCCAAAGCTGTTTCTAACGTTTTCAAGGGAAAAAACCTGAAGTGGGATGTCAAGAACTTATCCTGGGGTTTACCCAAGGAGAGTCTTGAGCAAGCGCCACTACAAGAGCTCTGCAACAGACATGGGCATCGGCCCTGCATGGGGAACATGAGAACAGAGCAGTAAGAACACAGGAAAATTCTGGGGTATTATTCAAGAAAATACAAAATTTCAAATGCTCAAGATATAAGGAACATGAGAAAATGTTTCATTTAGCATTAGATGGACAAAAGTAAATGTCAGCACAAGTAAAAGGAGTGCTTTTTACAGAACAGGCAGGAGACTCCAGAGACAACAGAGAGGTCTGTATTTTCCTGCCATTAAGGCCCTTCTGTTTTCCCCAGCCATGCTGCAGGCAGTGCTGCTGGCAGCATGCATACCTGATGCTTGTTGATCCAACAGTTGCTGGTCTTGAAACAGGACTTTGCCGGCCAGTGTTCCCAGCAGGATGGCACTGCCCTCGGGATCCAGAGGCAGCTGGCATGCTGTGCTGGCTCCGGAGAGCAAGTTCTTTGCCCAGAGGCTGGGCTAAAGTTTCTTGATGAGTCCTTGACTGGCATCGCTGTGTCCACTGCCTGTCCTCCTCCTGGCTGGGTATTTTTAGGCATCTTACCCTGTGGTTTCTCGTTTTCCAGGGTCTTGCTGCAACACCTGTTACAGATGCAGGTGAAGGGCTTTTTGGAGGGGACGGAATTAGACAACGCTTCAGGTTGGAGAACACTGCACCTTCCTGAGCCTGTGACGAACCTGAAACAGGGAGGGAAGCACAGTGATTTACCAGTTCATCTTATTCCTAAATGACTGACCCAGTGAGCAAAAAGTTCCAGAGAATGCTGGGCGGGCAGATGTGTCCCGGGGCACACAGTGATGCTGACCTTGGTGAATTGCTGCCTCTGATAGTCAGGGGTTTGGGTTACTCAGCAGCCTCACTTTCACTACTGCTGGTGATGTGCCAAGCACTGGAACTGCTCATGAGCAGTGCATAGCTCAAGAGGGACAGACCAGGTCACCGGTCCTCCTGTTCTCAGGCCAGATCATACCTGCATCATTCCTGGCCAGTGTTTGCACTGACTTGTTTTAAATACCTGAGGACCCCATCCAGTGATCTGAAATTCAAGGCACAAGAATAATCACAGATGAGTGGATCCACTTTTTTTTTAATCAGAGGCAGAGGTGTAAGAATAAGATCTTCAGATCAGCCTTAAAATTATGGAAAGTGCCTGACTGCTAGGGAAAATATTGCACTACATGCAGGGCTACTATCTCGCTGGTCATATTTTAGCCCATGTAATCCTCAGCTGCAACATACAGAGAAGAAAAATCTTGTTGCTGACTTATGAATATAATGTGCATGCGTATATGCTTAAACCCATTCTATATATAGCAGGGATCTGATTGCTCTTGTCTATTGAAAGAACCAACTGTACCTAAGCGCCCGATGTGCAGGATCCAGGGCAGAAACACAGTCTAAAGAATGTGCCACCAAAACCCAGGCCCAGAAAGTTCAGCTTTATAGTGCCTAACTGATGGGGACGTATTTTACTGCTTAGGTAACCACATAGAGCTGATCTAAAAATTTCACTGAACAGTTTGCATCATACTATATGCTTTAAAAATGTCTAAATTTCATACTTTTTTTGTTTGTTTATAAGTAAAGACACTCTGAAAGACTAGTATGCCTGACTCAAGAGCCCAAAATAACACTCAACGACTTCCAAAGAGTGCAGATTATATGGATCTGATGCTGTAAATGCTTTTACATAAGAGCTGTTTTGCTCAGATGACTTGTCCTTTCCTGGTCAGAAGGATTGTTTCCAGCAACAAGTTCTTCTGTGAGAAAATCATATTGGGTAGGACACATGTCTGAAGGTAAGTGTTGAGGCATTTAAATACCTCTCCAAATCTTGACACAGTCTCAAGTCACAGAGTTCAAGTGTATTTTTAACTGTCTTGCTGAATAAAGTATATCAGTTGCTAAAGTTTTATCAGGTATTTGCTCTGCTAAACACATATGTCTATTAGTGACAGTGGGCAAAGGCTACTGTGTTTGTGATTATTTGGCGATTATTTGAATCTTTGTTCTTATGGCCTGCTGCTTGTGATTTGGGATCTCGGTCATCTGCCTCGCGCCCCCCCCAGGTAATACTAGATTTCAAACCACTCCATCAATCTTGTAACCAAATCCTAGCAGATTTGGTTACAAGATGAGTAGATCTATGCCCAACCATTCACTTTCGTACTCCTACAGGGCATGACACTGGTACACTGTGAGATGTTTGGGGCATTGTCTACTCAATCTACAAAGATTATGAGATCATAGTAAATCATACTTAATCTAAAGAAATAATATTAAATCTAAAAAAGGTCAGATTAAATCTAAAGAGACCATGAGATCATAATCTAAGACTTCTGTGGTCACTGGACAAGAGGCCATTTCTTTAGATTTTTCCAGTTTCTGTTCTTGTTAAGGAGACACTGTTTATATTATTGTTATTACATAGAGGCTTTAAATAGTTTAATGATACTTCTGTTTTTCCAAAATATGTTATATTTTTCCAAATTTTAATGGGTGCATTTTTTCCCTTGGAAGAAATGTAAAATGAAAACTCTCAGGCTAATATTTATTGAGGCCAAAAAAAAGTGATTAACAATAGAAATAGATTAAAGTTGTAATTTTGTAAGCTCCTCCACTTGATATGTATTTGGAATAACCATTATTAATGTTTCTAATATTCTTAAATATGATATTCAACAAGTAGTGAAGAGCGGGAATTCTGCTTTCATTCATGTAAATGCAATTCCAGAGAGGCCTTTGGCTTTGTTCCTGAGTAGAAGAGCACGTTTCATTTTTAAACTCTTTACTGAATGCATCCCTTTGGTTGTGTACCTTTCCAGAATTCCCAGTTGCCCAGTTAAACCTTAGTCATCATCTCAGCCATTATTTCCATCAGTGCCAGCTGGGGTAAAATATAGCTCAGTTGGAATGACAGTATTTTAGATGCACCTGGCACTGCCATAAATTAATGACACAAGCTAAAAGACAGTTGCATGTCTTTCCTCTAGATGTGATGCTAAGCTGGTGTAAGATCAGCTTTGTTCCTCTTAATTCTATAGATCCATGCTGACATACATCAACCATGTCCTGCTTAAAAACTGGAATGGATTACTTAGGGTCTGGCTCTGCAATGATATTTCCAAATTGCTGCTTTAGAGCACAGAAGTCAGATCTCATAAAACACTGCAGTTACTAATACACTTGTCTACAAACGGTTAGTAGCACATGTCACTTCCCCAATGCTAACCCTTCCCCAGAGGTTTAGGTCCAGTACCTGAGGAAGACTGAGAGAGAGAAGAGTGGCAAGAAGAATCAAGTGAAATCCTTTCAATGACATCCTCATCACAGGTCTCCCTCAACTCATCTTGACAGTTGCCAGTCAGGCTGCAGCCTTCACCCTCTTCCTCAACACTAAGAGTTACCTTCAGTGCTTGGGCAGCTTTTTCTTGCTGACTTGTTTGCAGGCACCTGGACAACATCAAGTATCACACCTTTAGTTAGCCTTGGAGTTGTGAATACACAGCCAGTCAAGTGCAGCTTGGCATGGCCATACAGCCAAACTCTCAGGCAGTGGATTTAGTCACCCGCTGTGATTTCTCACTTTCCTGGAGATATGGAAAATCATTCTAAATGGATCAGCCATCTAAGCTGCCTGTGTCTGATTATCTGGAAATGTCCTAAAGTTAACCAAGTGAAATGGGGCAGATTTAAAACACTACACAATGAAGTAAGCTCAGAGAAATAAAGCCATTTTTACTTCCAAAACCACCATTATCTGTCTATGAGATGGGGGAATCTCAGCATGGCATTATTTTCCTTTCAACCTTTCATTTGCTTAGGCCAATGTGATGCTTGCAGAAAACCTCATCCGCTTTCAGTTATTTACTGTCTGAAGGTAGACACTGTCAGGTAGACAATGTCTTATCAATTATGAAAAGTCATTTCCTTGCTCTTGCTAAGCAAGCAAGCAAGCCCACTCTGCCTATGCTGGTCTTCAGACTGCTCTAGAGAGAGGTCAGAGCTTTCCCCAGGTTTCTTCTCCCTTGCCCACCCTGCAGATGCTCCAGCGGGGAGGACTGATTGCCACTACAGGGACAGGAATGCAGGAGGCCAAGACTATCCCGTGAAACTGCCACCAGGTGGCCAAAGAGTTTATTTTATTATTACAGCAGAAAATGAATGCCCATTTTATTGCACAAGATTTCTCTCACGGTCTCACCACTTGTGCTGCTCTCTCTGTACTCTCAGTTCAGAGGACCCATCTTCCGGGTGCAGATCTCCTCCTCTTCCAGAGCCGTAAAGGTTTTCCATCCTCAGACCGCACAGTTTCAAAGACCTCACTGCAGGTGGCTGCAAAAATGAGGAAGTTATCTTGATAACCTCAGGAGCTCTCCCGAGCTCCATTTCTAGACCGTGGATTTTAGAAGGCATCAAAGCCTGCTTTTACTGCTGGGTTTTCAGGTCACTCCTCACCACTTTATTGCTCTTCAGTTTTAAGAAGCCCTATGCCCCAGTCGCGTGCACTGTTACAGCTTGAGGAACCCAGGGTGGCAGTAACAAAAACGTTGATTTATATCTCACTGGCATATAAGCGTGTAGCATCTATACCAATAAGCATATTAAGACCAGTACCACAGAAACTGCATCATTCAGCATATGACCACCGTCCCCTTCCACATCCTAGTTTATAACACACAGTAATTCACTCAAATGTTCAAATTTGTTTCAGAAAAGCTTCCAGTGCTCAAGCAGTGGCAGCAGAGAGACAAGGGAGGGACACATATTTTCCAGTCATTGTTTAACATCTGTTGTCAGCATTGTGTGCTGCCGATAGTGCAGTGATGCAGGTGTCCTGTGCATGCCATTTCCCTGATTTAGCACAGCCTGTTTAAACATACACACGTGCCTGCATGCTGTGTTGAACCTCAGGGCCCACAAAAGCCAGCCTTGATGAGCCAGACTGCACCCCTTTACACACATGGGTATCCTCGTACTAAGTTACTGCTGAAATGAGCAGGCTGACCTGCAGGGCTGGGGTACCACCCCACTGCCAAGAGGAACAAAGGTCGGCTTTGTGTTTGTTTAGTCACTAGGAACAACCATGCAGCACAAGCGATCTGACTATTTATGCCAACATCAAAGAAATACTGCTGAAAAAAATCTTTTGCTCGATAGCTGTTGTAGAAATACCGTCAAAGTTTGCAACCCTGCCTTGTGCTTTGCTCAGGCAGGATGATAGGAAATGTGCCGCCAGCAGCCACTATGTGATTTCCACATGTTCATTCACAGCTGATGGTTAGCTGCTGCTAGCACTTGGGCATCTCTGTAACATCAGGGCAAGAGACCCTCTGTCCTCCTCAAGGCCAATTGCATGTTGCGGGGCTTCTGGGCTACAGAAGAGAGGGAGCTGCCACAAGCCACAGTGGGAGTTCAGTTTATCCCAGTGTTTATGCGGGTGACCAGGAAGGAATATGAAATATACAAGAAAAACATACACCTAGCTTTTGCCTCCTTGCACGCAAGGCCTTGGTGGGGTTCCCACATATAACTTGACTGAGTCCTAAGGAAAAAGGCAAAAAGAAAATATTTTACTCCAGTGTTTAACAAATGGTGCTGTCTTTGAAATCAGTCAGCATCATTTCTCAGAGACAGGAAGACACAATATTTCGTGGTGTAGGTTCACAGTGTCAGCTGGCATGTCCTGACACTGCTGCTAAGAGGCAGTTTCTCTGTTTCTACCAGAATCTTTCTCCTGCTCCCGCCCTGCCTCCTCACCGTGCTGGTGCAAATATTTGTGTGGCAACATGGTGAGTCACATCAGGGAGCAGATCCAGATTAAAACTAAATATGCTTTTCGGGGTTTTTGTTTGTTTGTTTTGCTGGGTTATTTTTCAGCTGGATCTCGATCAGAATCAGGTTTCCCATGTGGCTACACAGATGCTCTTGCCAAAACAGGAGACAAGGCAGCAAAGGGGCAGGAAGAACCAGTGAACATTGGGTGAAACTGTCTCTATCAGTAGTGCTAGCTACCTAAAAGTGGACGTGAAATTATGGTCTCATTCCCTGGCAAGCTGTACTCAGTTTCCATGTACTTTTCCGAATGTGCACTCAGCTATTCACACTGCATCTAGTTCATCATCCTGAGTTCTACCTACAACACGGAACTGAGGTGGGACTGGCATCTGAGAGAAGCAGCTCACAATGCAAAGACAAAACAAACACCATCTTCCTATCGAACGTGCACTCTACAGGGCGATGGAGTTGCACGGTCAAGGTCTTTCCAGGATCCAGGGAAGAATGTCTTGGGGAAGTGCCAAACATTGTGAAGTGAATATCAAAGTGAATACCAGAGGTGAGCTCCCTTTCCAACCAGTTGTCCCCAGGAGCTGCTAACTTGGCAGTACTTCCAGGTGGCCAGGGCATGAAGGGCAGTTGTACACCTGTATTTTTGGCTAGCCTGTAGATCAGTCATGTGGAGTCAAGGAAATGACTCCTCTTGCTGAGGGACCCCCCCGGAAACCCAAAAGAAAGTGCTCATTGACAGCAATGATGCTGCTGCAGTATGACACTGCAGTACACATAACTCGAGCACATGATCCAATGGAGAGTGAAAGTGCATCACCACACCTTTCTAGGGGACTACATTGAACCACATTCCTATGACTGAACAAGATGTGCCCAGATGTGACTTAAGTGAGCCCCAGCTAGGCTGACATGTAATTTAAAGGACTGAGCAGGACAGCTTCTGCAGAGGTATGAAAGGCAACATCAGCAAGGGAGCACCGATGGAGTGTGGGGCTGTCCAGCGGGACAGCAGCACATAATGCATAGGGGTGAGGGGCTGAGGAAGGGGAAGCCCAGATGACTTGCACCTTCTGCTGCAGGGGGAAATAAAGGAACGCCCTCGCTAGAGCAGGTGGAAGAAAACATATGCTGAACCTGATCTAGCAGCAGCATGGGTGGGTGGTATTAAAAGCACCCAGACTTTCATCAGCAATAGTAACATTCAGAAGGAGGTGGAGGTGTGGGAAAGAACAGGATTAAAAAACATATATTACCATGTGTCAAATCACTGGAGTCATCTTCTGTGAACAGCTCTTTAGAAACAGTGGGATGTGAAAGAGGATATCCACTGCACAAGAGGCGGGCATTGCTCGATCTCCCTGCATTAGCAGACCATTGCCCAGTTCCAGGTCTGGAAGTTGTCAGGTGTCTTGGGCCACATACAGTCTGCCTTGCTACTGCCCCAAGATACGGATCTAAGAGAGAGGTTTCGCTAGTGTTAAGCACAGTTGTGCAAAGCTTCAAACCACACCATCACCATACAACTGTCAATACGGTGACTGCTGCTGCACACCTGGAGCTGTAGGGGACAGAAAAATATGTCATTGCAGCTACAAGAAACATGCTGGAATGAGTCAAGCCTGGAGACAGAGGGTTTCCCGGTGCTGCATGTAGTCCCCTGTAGCTGTGCTCTGCAGACGGCAGAACCTGGGGACCCCCAACTAAACCAAAGTCCCTTCCCACCCTCCTCCTGCTCCTGAACACCAGAGACTCGCTGCTGGCTGAATATGGGGTCAGGAACCACTCTGTGCTTGCCACCCGCTCCCAACTACCCCACAGGTGAGCCTGGACATGTCCAGAGCTCTGCTACTTCCCCTGCCTGCATGCCTAGGGTAAGAGTAAGCTGCCTTTCATTTGCTGCCCACCTGCCTGTGAGGGAACCACTGCAGTTGCCACAGGCACGCTCCAAGCCCCCAGTCTTAAAATACATTGCTTAAATGCCCAGGCACAATGCAGATGGTAATGGCCACCTTACTAGAGCTATTAGTCAATCAGGGCAAATCAGGTACCAGGAGTTATGGAGATCTGGGAATAGCAGTGATAGATTTTTCCGGTACTGCCTCAGAGACAGATACTTCTCTACTACAGAAAGAAAGGAGAAAACTGAGTTTTCATAATGCTACAGGGCAGAGTGGATTATACAAAAGCTAGCGAAGGCAGACAGAGCCTTGTCCTCTTACCTGCCCAACTGCTGGCTACTGGGAGCACAGCTGTAAGAGCAGCATGTGCAGCCAACAACGCATAGGAGAGCGAATTTAATTTCAGTGCCTAGATAAATAGCGCACTTTGTAAAGTGTTGAGCATCTACCAGCTCCACAGTGGAGCAATCAGCTCTATAATAATATGGCCATTTCCTTAAGAGCTGAGTGTTAGGGACCTTTAAAATATCTTGGCCATAGCTGTTAATATGAACCCATGAAATATACAGTGCAAGTAAAGTACCTGAGTCAACATTGCTATAGGAAAGAAAAAAAATATGCAAATGTCTGAACCTGACCATATAAGCTCACCAGTTTAGAGCCAAAGGCAAGAATATAAGTCTGGTTACACTAGGAAACAATATAAATTCGCAATTTCGTGCTCTGTCCCTACTGTTTCTGTCAGCAAACTGTGTTAACTAGTTTTCTGAACCATAGCTGATGTTGCCAAAGCAGGATCACCAAGGGATCAGATTTTAACGGATTTTTGCCCTACCATAACTACTATTACAACTAATGATTTGGACCCACGGGGATTAAATAAACGACAAATGTATGTAGTTATTCCGAAACAAACTAAATTTTTAATGGAGTACAGTTGGCAGGCAAACCACAACTCGGGGGGCTGGAAAGCCAACTGCATTGCCCACACTAATGGGAAGAAACAGGAGCAGTTATAGGAAATACATTGTAATATTTAATGGTACGTGGTAAAGCACATGTAGCACGATACATAAAAGCATGGACTTTTGAACTATAGCCAAGGCTACAAGCAAGGGGACAACAGATTTATTTTCAAACCATTTACTCTTTACTAATGAATGTAATGGACTTAGTCACAGCGGCAAAGAAAATGGAACAGATCTCTTACAAGACCATACAATCTCAGTTGCTTGGATGTTGCTACCATTGAGAGGTGGTGACCAAATTGCCTTTTCTATTATTAAATTGGAATAGGAAATCCTGCTACATCCATGCTACATGAGATTGACTGCTACCACGGAAAGGCCTGTGAATAGCTGTTATTGAAACATTCCTTTCCAAGCTTTGCTTCTTCTCATCGTGCAGAATGAATGCTAAGTACAGACTCCCAGCTACTGCTGGATTTGTTTGCTGCTCTAGAGTCATCTGCATTTTTCTGATCTTGATGCCCAGCTTAGTACAGCTTTCATTTAAATCTGCACCATGCTCAGTTCCAGCTTTCTCACTTCCCAAGTGAAGAAGACAACATCCTTCACTATAATTAAACGTTGGCTTTGAAAAGGCCAGCTTGCTCTTCATCTTTCTTTTTCACACATCATAACCTGAAAAATGAACGCCAATAGGAAACCTAACATACCTAACCATGAAATGTCTCCACCTAAACCACCTTCCTTGATGGATTCCTTGATGATTAGCCAATCCTCATGCATCTTCTTGGAAGGAAGAAGAGCAGTATGGCTTGCTGGTATTTCGTCCAAATACTCCAAGTGGGGAATGAGTTTTTTTACTTCAGCTCTGTAGTTATAATTTGGTTCCTGGAAAAATTGAGAAAGTAGTCACCTGAACAGTTTATTTAACAGACTGTGGACTTCCACCACCAGCACAGCAGTGTTCAATTTGTATGATTGCCATATAACTTGAAATGCCTTCTACGAGGCAAACCTATTCACCTCATTCAACGGAAGTAAATACAGTCAGGAGTTTCATTTCACTGTGTTTTCTCCTCACATAATTTCTACTCAAATTGATTGTGAATATGTCCTGAGCAGTGCAAACACATACCCCCCACCCAAAGGCTCCTTTACTGTTTACCCACTGATGACTTTGGCATTTGTCTTTGTTATATTATGTATAATGGACAAAAGTGTAGAAGGCCACTGATGCCCATGGAAAGCCTGGGCACTCTCAGCATTCAGCCTCTTTCCCTGCTTTGGGGATTGTCTGGTTGCTGCATCAGTACTCAGATGATAGCAAGACTCGAAAACATGTTACAAGTGTTGCTACACCTGCTGATGGAAAGAGCATTTCCATGGATCGTGTTTTTAGGCACACCCATAAACCAGCTACAGTGAATGAACTGCACTGATTTTCTGGAGCCGTCTTCAGGGGTTCGGTGTGCGATTTCATACACTGTTAGAAGTGACAGCTTACTTCAAATTACTTTTTCTTCTGCAAGAAGTCGCATGCCAACAGCAGGTGCACAGAAGGCTAAAATGGACTGCACTTGGGTTTCTTTTCTGTGTGCTGGATTGCTCCCAATGCACATGAACTCAGTGTGACAGCCATGGGGGAAAGTACAGGTGCAGCCCCCTTCTGCATGCATGGGTGGAGCTGACGTTATAAAATGATTCACGAGCACAAGCCAATGCCTGGGGACCTCTGAGCAGCAAGTCCAATCCAGAACAGTTAGAACTGGGCTCAGAGCACACTGCAAATTGGGCTGTGTTGGTGGATTCCAGCGGTAGAAAGACAGCTTCACGTGGCACCTTCATCTTTGGTAAAGCTTAGCAATACCTCAGGGCTGACTGGGTCGTGCTGCTTTGCAGTGGGAATATTTTTGGTTAAAACAGTGTCAGATTACAAAAAGCAGCAAACTGTGGTGGGGATCTCTTCTACGTAAAGAAAGTACAAAGCAAGAGTGCACTGCTAGTGGCAGAACATGAAGGGTCAGCTACCTACAAATCAACTGCTTCATCCAGATAAATGTTAGGCGTTTCAAGACATTGCACACAATATTCGAAAACCACACAAAGCCAAGTCCTCATTCAACATGGAGTTGTCACAAAAAGAAATCTTTTTGTGGGACCTGGCTGGCTGTATGCTTCCCCCCTCTGCATGTTGCAGCACCAAGGCTGGCAGAGGGAACTCACCAAATAAAGCTTGTATTTGTTGTTGTTAAGAGGCAGCCATTAAATTTCTTTAACTAAGCCTTTAATCTTAATTTAGAAAATGAGTCAACCAATTGCCATGATACCTCGTACCACATGTACTCTGAACAGTGCCTGGGCTACAGCCAATTTCCAACCGTGTCCCGTTGGGGAGAAGCATCATATTATGCTCGTGTTACATTACTGCAACAGAGACTGCAGAATTTATCATCAGGTTGTTGCTCTTGGTTTAGATAACAGGGGAAGATGAGCTCATCTGAAAATCAAATTACAGAGAGCACACAGGCCATCTGAAGAAAGCGCTGTAAATTTAGCTGGACCATTCTGTAGATTAGAAGTAAATAAATAGGAGACCTTTTACAGAGCTGCAGCAAGGGCCAAACTACAAGAAGGAGCTTGAGGAATTAGAGCTGACCATCTAGGGCACACCAAAATAAGCCCACATCTATTCTTTTCTATATTTCAGGTGGATTTTCTATACCCTGAAGAAATGCAAACAGCATCAGTTGAAACCAAGAAATTGACAAAGCCCATGGAGAAGCTCTTCACAGCCGAGGGCAGGGCTGGCTTTTCAACCATCCCAGGGCTGAGCAGCTTCCCAACACGGAGACTGGGTGGGAGACTACAGTGAACTTCCAGTCTGCCTCTGCTACAGCTCAGTGTAAAACATACCATTGCATAGACTCCCTCAGCAAATTCGGGCTGGCATTTGAATGCAACTACTTGCACAGGAGCAGAGACAGCCATTCATCATGGAGAAGAGCAGTAGGACACACCACCACCTACCACTCTTTGAACTCCCATTACACAACGACACGCAGCAGCATCCCAAGGACCAATTTCCTCAGCTAAACAAACCAAGGGCAATCTGACATTTCTCCATTACAAGTACATATAAGGACTGATGATGCCAAAACCAGCACTTTCGTTGAGCAAGAACTAGAAGGCAGTAGAAACAGACTTTCTGTGCTGTTAGGATATACGACACCATTTTCATGGTAGGAAGCTATGATAAAGAAATGTCAGAAGTTTTATTTGTCTCTGTGGGAGTAAAAAGAGTAAGTAAGCATGCTTTGTCCATCAGAAACGGGCAGTGCTTCCTTACTGTAGGAATATGTTTTTTCCTCCTATGATTGCATCTTCTGTAAAGGAGTAATGATGGAGAAATCATTTTGGTTACCAATAGTTACAAGTGTGGTCTCTGAAGTATACTTCTACCAGTTCAAAAAAGAAAGGCAAGTGTATAATATTTTCTTTTGGATTCCAGAGAGGAAAATTATAATAGCTAAAGCTTCTGTGGCTCCTTTTACTGAGAGATAAGATCAAGCCAACAATTACATCTGAAAAATGCTAATAACTCACATATCTAAAAAGTGCAAATTTTTAAAACACATGCATGTCTAGTACATAATTGAGTTTTAGTGACAGCACCTCAGTTTTCAAGTCTAAATCCAGGACAAATATCAAACTCAACCTTTTACGCAAATTAATGGCATGGGCATGATCACTTTGAAATGCACAGCAAAGCATGGAACATAGCACAGTGGAGTCACAGCACCAGCTCCTGCTCTGCTGTCTAACCCCCACATTACCAGCTCTTTACGGTTCAATTGGGAATTGCACCATCCTTAGTGAGTGCTATGTATTACATACCTCTGTGTGCGTGCATAGGCCTGTGACTTTCCAAAAGACCTGGATGACAATATAGCACGCGGTGGCCATAAACTGTCATCTGATGATATGTGTTAGACATTATGTGACCAAAATGAGGAACAGTCTTATTTGACCAAGATTTTAAAACTCTGATTTTCCTCCAGTTACTTTTTCAGTACATGCCAAGTTTTTATATCCCAACAATGCTTTTTTTTGAAGCAGAAAGTGAAAGAGAGTAATACAGCTCCAAGACTGTTCATGTAGAATTAGATCTCCCTTACTTTTCTTGTTGAGTGCCCTGAAACCCAAAGCAGATCATGTATTACTGTGTTTTCATCTTGGTGACACAGAGGATCTCATGCCCTCAACAAAATACCTCCGCAGAAATTATTTTATCCTTTCAGTACATAAGAGGTGAATCATTGTGTTTTGTATCTTCAGCTTTTGCTTTCAGGGGAAAGGACAACAAGCAGTTCCTACAATATAGCTTTTCCTAGTTATCTCAAGCATCATTTTTCTGAGGGTTCAACTTTTGAGCATGGTGGTCCTGGAGCACTTGCTGTTGGACTGGAGAGCCTCCAAAAGAAATGCAAAAGCCCAAGGACAGATATCTAACTGAGACATTGAAATTGGCATACCTTGTAAGAAAAATATTGGCTACTTTCTAACCTGCTGCAAGATAGAAGGATCCATACAGCTGGGGTCCATGCTTTTCTTGGTTTTCCTTTAAGATGCCTGTTTGCACTGCAAGCTGGGAGAAGACAGAACAGCTGTATAGATCAGAACAGCTGATTTCTAGTTTAATCCCAGGTAAGAAGGAACACATTGCTGGGAAACAGGCATGAGTCTTCACTAGCACTCCTTGTATTTCATTTCTGTCCATCTTGGAGACAATACTTACGAGAAGATAAAATCAACAGGAATGAAAGATGGGAAATGCATCCCATGTCGTCACTCAGAATGATACAGTAGGAAGATGGAGAAATACTTCTCATTTCCAACTCAAACTAAAAAAGCACTGCCAAAAATTAACACAATATGTGCAAACCAAGTCTTCACCTCCGCAGATTCTGCATTCGGCTTCAGACAAATAAGGTTGCCCTCCACTGTCAGGTGGCTCAGCTTGCAACAAAGTCCCAGGTACTGCATCTGGTTGATGTCCTCAATATTGTTCCCTTCCAGGTCCAAAACCTCAAGGTGATCCAACCAGGTCAGCTGGCTCAGGTCAGAGATATTGTTATAGGCTACGTAGAGTTCCTCAGCAGAAGTAAACAGAATAAATATGTAAACCACAGGCTTGCACAAGTGACACTAAAGCTTTGCAAAATGTTTTCTAATATTTGAAATATTACATGGCACAACATGAAATTAGCATGGAAGGGAACATTTTTCAAGTGTGGCTGTTGCCGCCTTAAATAACTAGGGCTAATATGGCAACGAATGCTATGCTGCATTAGGCATCTTCAGGATCAGACCTCAATGTTACACCTCATTTTAAAAAAAAATATTGTAGCTTTTTTTAAACTAACACATGCAATTCAAGGCATCCAACCAAAGTCCTTTAGAAAAACAAAAGGTGAGAAGAGAACAAAGACTACAAGAGTATATCAACCGAAGATAGTTTTGAGATCGTCATTTGGCAGGACACATCTATACTTACTTTTAGAGAGCTACAGGAAGCGATCCCATCTAAATCTGAGAGCCCACAGTGAGCCATCCACAGGATGTGGAGATGGGACAACGTGGTTCCAAGATCCCTTATAAAAGAAACAATTCAAGCTCTATTTGAATGGATGAAGGAACTCAAGACTTCTTTTTCCTAAGACTAGGCCACTGCTACTTCCTTCAAATCTCACATTGTTTACAAGAAATGTCATTAAAAATGTTCACCTTCAAAGATGGAGAACAAAATTATACCCTTCTCTACCTCTCTCTCTCACAGACATCTTTGTTCTTGTATGACATGTCGCCCCCGTTCAGTTTGATTAAGATTCTTCCAAGAGCTACATCATGGTAATTCTGTCATAAATCGCGGGTAATTGCTAAGAATTAAGTGAGGTTTGCTTATGCTGGCATCATTTGCTCTACATAAATGTAAATTAACATATCTGGGCTTATTGCACAGTCATCTCAACCTGCCCTTTTATGGAGTTACCTTTCTTCTGATTTTGCAGTTGAAAGGAATAGCACTCTTGCTAAACAACATTTTTTGAATCAGCAGAAAATTATAATCCTTTACATCCTATTTTCCTATCCTATAGGTTCAGCAAAATATAAATACAGAATCACCTGTATGAATTCCAAACTTTTGGGTCCTAACCCAGAAAAGCACATACTGACCTGCTTAATTCCATGCACATGTCAAGTCCAACTGACATTGCAACAGTGCACAATACAAAGATAATGCAAAAGCAAAAGTGGTGGCAAATCAATTTGGGGGCTTAATCACCTTCCATCTTTGGTAACATTAAGTTGAAAAAAGCCACTACTCAAACATAAACAAAATACAACACTTTTATCAAATCCCAAACCAACCAAAAGCTCAGAATTCTCTTTTGTAGCCGTGATATCAGACTATCTGAATAATAAAGAAGTAAACAGTGGGGAACTAAATACTTGGACAGTTTATCAGAGGAGGTAGACACTAGCATGGAGTTCCCAGAATCACAGCAACTGTTGAGGTTGGAAGGGACCCCTGGAGGTCATCTTGTCCAACTCCCATGCTCAAGCAGGGCCAGTTGCCCAGGACCACATCCAAACAGCTAAAATAGTTCTTAAATACAGATTCTTGGACTTAAAAATTGTGGACTACTTTATAATATCAATTTTTATAATGTACATTATAACAAATAATATATACCTTAATGCACGGTCTAGGGAAAATTGCAGAAGACAAAAGAACATGGTCATGGGGCCCCTTCTGATCTTGGAATAAAGGTAACAGTTCCCTTACTCATGTCTTCTCTGTATGGACCATGGAGAAAAAAAGCAGCTTCGCATTGCCTTTTGAGAACCTCTTGCAGCTGTGATGCAGCTTTGCAGCAAAACCCGTACAGTCAAATTGCCTGCTTCAGGGATACTGCACAGAGAGCTAATCCAAGAGGTCAGGAAGAAGTGCTTTTACAAATAGGGATATATATATTCTTTTTGGCGTTTTTCATTGTTTCTCCACCACCTGAACACTTGGGAAGGACCATGTCAGGAGAAAGGAGACTGCATAAGGCTGAATAAAGGATGTATGCACGGAAAAATATCCCCAGATGCCTCTCTCCTGCAATTTGCCAAATACAGGGTTGAATAGGAGTTTCTAGAGTGAAATCAGGGATTTTCACCCCTCTGCCTTCTGGGGAATGGTTTGTCCACGGGCATCATTCAGACCTATCTCACTTCTTCCATCCTCTACCACTGCAGGGGCCCCAGGCATTGGTTGCCTCTGATCATCTCTTCCCCAGATGCTGCAGATTTAAGTAAGCTCACGATGGATACACCATACAATGTGTTTATATAACGGTTTATAGCCTTTGAAGTACAAACAGTGCAGCTGATCTAATGGCCAGAACAAAGCAAATAAGAAAAATCTCCGTCGCTAAATACATCTTTTTGCATCTAAGGCTACTCTTCCTTACAGGAGAAAACCCTTAACTGACATAAACCACACCTCTTCCACTGAATTTTGTGCATCTAGGCAGCTTGGCCGTACTGACACAGGACGTCGCTGTCTAGCACAGCGACACAAGGACAAAGAAAGCTACACACAGAGAGAAACTCCCTTCATGTATAAACAATATGGTTTCTTCTGTGAACTTCCTGCAAACTCAGTTTACGTTGTCCCTTAGCTATCAGGGCAAGGGGGAACCTGTGACCAGCTAAGCCCCTAAAAAGATTGAAGTTTGTCACATTTTCTTCCAAGTACTCATTTAGATTTGCCTGACCTGAAGGATCGTAATGTCTCTGTATGTCATCACATCCCCAGCCTTGCAGAATATCTTCCAGGGACTACTTATGTTGTGCATATTTTATAAATAACATAAACACTGCTCCTAAGGCTTCCTTAAGGAACAGATGCCTCCCAAAGTAATATTTACAGAAACTTATTATTAGATTTGCAAGCTGCGTGCCTATAATAAGAAAGAAATAAAATTAAATTACAAAAGTAGAACCTACCATCAACCTAGGCCAACACATCCGTAAACACAAACATGGCATTAGGAGTAATGTGAAGGAATTACATTGCTCATTTCATGACCCACTTCAAGCACTGATAAGTTTTTCAAATTTCAGGCTAATTTTGGTGCAAAATTTTCTTTTCTGTAAACCACTGAACATAGATAAAGGAAAGCAGTCACTCTTGTTTTTGCATCCTTGAAACAAGTGCTTCTGATAGATGCTCTGTTTATTAGGCCAGCAAAACTGAAGACAATCCTAACCTGATTACATATGGTATGGTAATGTATGATTAATGAATTTTATTTTTATTATTTCTTTGTCTTGTACTTCCTAACTGAAGGTCTTTTGTCACAGAAGGAGCTTTCGGTAATATGCTTGTTCCTAACATTTTCTGTCAATATAAAGGATGCCAAAACAAAGCAACGGATTAATTCCCAAGCAGTTTTTACACAAGGCCCCGAGAAGAAACAGCTATCCCCTCTACTGCTAAAACCTTGATCACTTCATGCATTTTGAAGAAGGTCAAAGGTTCCCAGAGTTGAATCATATTTCCCTCTGTGTGTTACTGTTTTCAGTTCCAGTGCTGGCTATGGCTAAATCCAGTGCACACGAATGGTGTCAGTCCCTACTGGCATCATCTGCTAAGTCATACACAGCACATATTCACTAACGAGTCTTCAAGGATTATCCTGCTGCAGACACCATCAGAAGAAGACACTAATTTAAATTACCTCTAAATCCTAATTACCTTACTCTTCACAATTTACACTGCCAAGTGTATAGTCTCAAATACACTCAATTTTCATTCATGCATTGCAGCTCTGACTTTCCTACAGCTAACTTTGGCAGAAGTCAGGAGTAGCATGTTTAAGGTTAATACTAATCAAAGTTGATTAGTATTAGTATTCCAGACAAAGGAATTAGGTTGTATATCCCATGTCTTGGGTACTTGCAAAAGGCGGAACTGCTGTGTGTTTGCAATGCAACCCAGTATTTGATAACAGGGTCTCATTATTAAAAAATGCTTATACAGACACTTCAGAAAACAAAAAAACATGGAAGTTAATAGGAACTGGCTTTCTTATGAGGCTAAAGTCGGCTGTCCCAAGCTCACCTTTAACCCATGACACAAGATACTAAGAAAGCACAAACTTTGTTGCACTAAGTGTTTGGTATCACCTGGCACACTTTTGCTCTCTATTTCAGGAAAGGGAGCTAGCAAGCCAAGGTATCTTTGCCCCCTGCCCCCAAGAAAAGCACTCCAGCTTGTATGGAGTACAAGTGACTGTCGTCCATCCGTCCCTGCTACCGTAGACAAGCAGCAGTGAGGAGAAGAGGCAAAAGGACTTTTTCCTCTGCCCAGCCCCAACTGCAGAACTTCACTACAAGTTAAAGCCAGGAACTAAGTTCCCCTCGCTGACTCTGGGGTTGTGCTAGCTGCTGCAGGAGCCTAAAATTCTTGGTCATGCAGTCACATTTTGGCCTTGCAGATCTTTACTCCTGCGTCCGTAACGAGTCATCTCCAGTCAGAGATGTTATCACAGCAAAGTACATCTGCAAATATTTTATTTGGTAACTAACAAACTAATCTTTTGGAAGCTGCGTGAATCATGCTGCAGCATCAGAGAAAACTCCCTCATTAATTACTACACAGATAATTGCCCCTGAGAGCACGGCTGCTATCAGGTGAAGCAGCAATGTAACTCAAAGCAAGCTGCTCCCGAAAACTGCATGCACCTGCATTTCTGAAAATACTTCTGAAATATTCTGGTTGGTGAGAAGAGAACTTAAGAGTTTGCAAGAGATGGGACTGCCTCCAGCTCTACTGCATCTGGCACGTCCACCTTGGAGGGGGTCAGAGCAAAGTGAGGAGTGTGAGCACACATGATCGCCATGTGCATGCAAGTGTGCACACAGGTATGTTTTCATTGATGTTAAGTGTCTGCACTGTGTCTGTCTCATTGTCTCTCTGTCTCAGATCAGCCCAAACTGGGGAGATGCATCTTGTGATGTTTTAACAAGAAATGGAATTAATGGGAATCCGCACTCTGATACTAATTTACCAGGGTAAATTATTTTAATATCATAATAAACTCTTAATAAAAAATTACCAGGGTAGTAGAAGATAAAATCCACTATACAGGTAGTGTAACAAAACAGCCCCCCCAAAATAACCACTGACTGAGACTAAAATTAATGAGACACTTGACAGAGACAAGAACCATCCTGTATTAGGCATGATACAAACATACAGAAAATGACAGCATCTATTCCAAAAATAGGGTCAAGAATATGATTGAGAAGTTTGACAGCTGAAATAGGAAAAAGATGAGACATTGTACAGAGCTGGTGGCAGTTGGTCGTATGACGCAGCACAGGAGCGCCCCAGTGATGTGCAAACAACAAAGAGCATACAGAAGGAACCAGAGGACACTGTAGAGGAAATGTAACTCCCATTAACATACACAATGGATAATTCAATTCCAGTGGACAAGTGTCCCATCCCGAGTGATGTGGAAGCCAGGAACTTTACAGAAAGGGCAAAGCAATTATACGTCCTGCTCACTTCTGCTACAGATCGTGCAGGTCAGGTTTCAAGCAGAGAGACAGAGCACGGGGTGGGAATGCATACATCGTATCTTTGGTTGTGATAAACAGAGAATCACAGCCTCTGAGGTTGCCAAACCAGTGTCCTCCAGAGTAATTACTCCATACACACACCTACGCACTTGTCTGCAGAACACACACTGAATACCAAATCATGTTTTAAGTATCCAGAAGTGCCAAGAAACCAACATAGACTCCCCTAGTTTCACCTTGAACACACAAACTTGCATTTATAATTGATTTTTTAAAAGTAATATTAATAAACTGAAGGGTTTGGTACCTGGGTTCCAACTATCTCCGGACACTGCTGCAGGGATGGGAACTCATCAAACAGTGCTGTGTTTCTGTGAGGGTCTTGGCAATACCCTCCCCACTTGTGCACGACCATTTAGGATTTTTTCCCATGAAATTCGATGCTCCCATCTTGTCATCACTCCCCCAGACTGGGAGGAGAGCACAGGGGCAAGGAACAGTTTGGCTTAAAACACCTAATAACAAGTTTGGGAAGTAATAACGTGTTCTTCCATTAATCCAACATCCTTGTTCTTCAGGGATTGATTTGCTCCAGCCAAAATTTTACTGGATGGAGACCAGACCTAGAGAGCCAAATCCTGCTTTTGGTTTCACCACAATAAATCTTGAATAGCTCCACTGAGCTTAAGCTGCCCGGTAAACACAACAGCACAACCCTGAACACATTCATCAGCTTGAAAACCACCGTTTCTTTTGGAAGCTGGTTTCGAATCATTCTCCTAGAAATAAAACACTAAATCTACTGAACTTGCAAACAGTATCTCAAAGCACACATGCATCTGTAGAATAAATCTTCAGTAGCAACACATCTAAAATAGCCATTGATGCAGATATTATTTATTTTTAAAGGTCATTCTGAAAACAAATGCACTGGTAATTGGAGAGATTTAGATTTTAAAAGAGTGACCAAACTACAGTCTTACAAAATAAAGGAAAAAACCCTCTCCTCTCTTATCTACAGAAATCAAGTTGAATTTATCAAGCCGCACTGTGATAACAATGATCCAGTCCATATGTCAGCACACAATGGTTTGGTTGTACAGATAATTCTGACATCAGAAGCAAAAACTTTTAAAGCCTGAATGTTACTTAAATCAGTAACATATGTACTAATAGGAAACTTACATAATAGTTTCATTGTACTCTCAAATAGCTGTAAAGTATTCAAAATTGTAAAACTGATTGTATGCATGTGTTGCTCATACTTCGTCAAATCCATGGCACAGCCCCCAACTCTGTAAGCAGCACTAAGGCCATGTCCTTATGTCCCTGCAGTGTCCTTTCGCAGCTGAACAAATGTCATATGAATGTGCAGACCTGACTTGCTTTGCAGTATTGCAGCCTTGGGTGGTTTTGTACTTACCCTTCCAAATTCAAGTAGCAATACGCTGAAAACCGTTGGCTGGGGTCTCCTCTGTCTTGCACCTCACACAGCCATGGCATGCAGGTTGCCTTTAGCATCTTATGCTCCCTCGCACAAATGCGAACCACTGCCCAAGATGTAAGATAACAAGGATCGTGTCCCACCTTTTGCTGCTGGAAGACCGCTTTTAGGCTGAAATGCACCTAATATTCTGGTCTCCTTCTGAACTGTGCAACTTTTCCACAGTAAGGGTTCCTAACCCTGCTGAGACATGTTGTGGGAGACTTCAAAATCTAAGCAAAAAGAGACTTTGCTAGGTAATTCTCAACTCGTAACACATCAGAGGAAGGGCAAATGTGGTTTAGGCTGAACAGAATGCATGCATCTACCAAAAGTCTTTTTAAATAACAACTGTGTCTATGAAATTCTGTTTTCATAACTCCCTTTCACATGCAAATGAAGAATTTCTGTCTGAATGAAAAGTTATTGTTGCCAAAGGTCTTTGCAGTAGGGCGTCTCTGCTGTCCCATCTTCTTGAGTCAACCTTCGCATGAATAAGAAGCTGTTTTCCAAATGGGCTGCAGTGCTGATGCTACCAGCAGTATTTCTCCCAACAAAAGGATTTCACTATTTTATTCCAGGGCGGGTTTTTTTTTGGTTGGTTGATTGCTTTTGGTTTAGGTTTCAAGTTTGGAAAGGGGCAAAGGTGTAGCATATTGCTTTTTTTTACTTGTGGATCTCTGCTGCACACTTTGCTGACAGCAAAACGGATCTCTGGAGAGGAAATGCAGCTGCCCTGGTGCTGTCAAAAGGGTAAATCAGGGAGAGCATTCAGGGTTTCACACTTTATCCAGCCTGCAACTCTACCTTTTCAGCTTTGTTATGCCTAAGTGAGAGCAAGCTGCTGCAGCTTTCTTGGGCTTGCTAAAGCTAATTGCAATTATCAAGGAGCCATGCTCTGGCCAGCACTTTCTCTAAAGCAAAAGCTTGAAAACAAGGACAGGAAACTACCTGGCCACAGGAGTCAAAAACATGAACTGTTCAAGGCAGTTTGATTGTTGTCTGGGACTGGAGCCAGAGACGACACTGGTGGTCCTGGTAGAGTACTTGAGCCCTGCCACGGACACATCTGTGACCAATGCTTCAATCAGAGACACCGCATAAAAATCCTTGTTCCACAACAGTGCCGAATGTCCCCCTGCCTTCAGTGGTGCCAAGATCCCTCCTCTGGTGCCAGCACGCAAGGATGGCATCTGGAGACAGAGGAAGAACTCAACCCCAATGTGATACATCTCTGGGCCATTCTGGACTTAAAACATTTTCACCCATCATTGTTGCTTCTCATTGCCTCACTGAACTAACTGTAGCAACCACAGTATCACACTAACTGCTATGCTACTTGCAAGCACTTTATTTTCCATGTCAGATTGTACCTCTTTAAACGAAAAGTGCTTGCTGAGACCAAGAGGAGAGAGAGATTTGTAAATGAAATTGAGTGCTGATACACATGCTTCTGTAACTAGTACAATCGTGCTTAAGTTAACCCAGATGCTTACTTCTTCCTGTGGCCAGCAGGTCAAGGGAGGTGATTCTGCCCCTCTGTTCTGCTCTGGTGAGATCCCACCTGGAGTACTGCATCCAGCTCTGGAGCCCTCAGCACAGGAAAGACATGGACCTGTTGGAGCAGGTCCAGAGGAGGGCCACAAAACTGTTCAGAGGGATGGAACACCTCTCCTACGAGGACAGACTGAGAGAGTTGGGGTTATTCAGCCTGGAGAAGAGAAGGCTCCAGGGAGACCTTGTTGTGGCCTTTCAGTACTTAAAGGCGGGTTATAAGAAAGATGAGGACAGCCTTTTTAGCAGGGCCTGTTTTGATAGGACAAGGGGTAATGGTTTTAAACTAAAAGAGGGTAGATTCAGACTAGATATAAGGAAGAAATTTTTTACAATGAGGGTGGTGAAACACTGGAAGAGTTTGCCCAGAGAGGTGGTAGATGCCCCATCCCTGGAAACATTCAAGGTCAGGTTGGATAGGGCTCCGAGCAACCCAATGTAGTTGAAGTTGTCCCTGCCCATTGCGGGACAGTTGGACTAGATGACCTTTAAAGCTCCCTTCCAATCCAAACTATTCTATGATTCTATGATTTTATTAAATTTAATACACATGAAATGTAGTGTTAGTTTAAAGTGGTCTCGTTTTCAGTTGCTGTGAAAAAACCTAGAGCAGAATAATGGGCTTGATGAATGTTGATGTACTCGGGAGTCAGGAACAGCAATTCCCTAACACATGAACATACAGCATGCATGGGAAGAATAACTTAATTCTGTGTTAATTTCCTTTTGATCATTAAAACTGCTTGTCAGCTTAGTTACTGGTAGTGTTTTAACAATGAAAGATCAGTTGCTTTACCTCAGCTCCCACAATTTGAAAGGAGTAGGGGCTGCCAAGGTGTGCTTCTGTGGGCCAAGACCTGGCCTTGATCTTTTTTTTCCACCCTACTCCAGCTCCCACCCTCGTCGTGAAGCTGCACCCCAGAGATGGTGTAGAAATCCAACACATCATGCTGCATCTCACTGGGTACATTACATCTTCCACAAGAGCAAGTGAATTTTCAAATGGGATAAAGTTGAGACACACAGTAAATAAAACTCTCACACCCACATATCCATTGCCCCTCAATTTAGCCCGAGGGCTAATGACAGTTCCTATAGCTTTTGCAATCGTTCATTCTCACTGTTGAAAGTTTACATAGTAAAAAATTAAGGATAATGAAACTGTGGTTACCGAATGAGTTATTTACATTGAAGGAATGAATCCTGCAGTGCTTTAAAATTTCCTGCATCAATAACTTTTCAGTCTCCCACATGTTGTGTGCCTGTTTCATAGTATGTCTGAGCTTTGGCAGAGTAAGACAGATATATTTCAACTTTGATTTAATATAGACCTCATCCTTCAAAATCAACACTTGAAACTTTTAATGCTGCAGGGTAAGCAGAAGCAATATTTTGTAAAAGACCCAAATTGGCTGACAGATTCAGTGGTGTTAAGACACACACCACAAAAAAAGCCCCCCAGTTTTTCTGAGTACCAAAAAACCTGGAATTCTAGATTAATTGACCAGACAGAATTAAAGAATTGGATCAGCTGTGAGTTGCTATTCAACTTTTGTCACAGTAATGGTTACAGAGTTTCCACTGGAAAAAAAATAAAATACTTGAGTTACTGCAGAAATGGGCTGACACGAAAACCTAGAGAGAAATTGTAATTTAAAGTGATTTAGTCTGAACGTATGGTGGTAGGAATGCAGGTTCTTGAGCTTCTTTACATCTGGCACATTTATATTACAGTAATGATTTTCTTCTGTGGCTGATGGTCATTTCTTCTTTGTACCTTTTCCTTCCTTTCTTTTTTTATCTATGCATTCAATAAGAAAACAGAAGAAATACAAAAGCTTGCAGGAGCAGATACAGGTACAACTTGGGCCTGTGGATGGCTAGCAAATGCCATCAAAATTTCCTCTAAATTTCTTTTCTCTCTCAGTCTCTAATGTTCACGCCAGATTTGGCATGATAGACTTGTCTCCATATGCCCGGAGTCAAGACTTTTTCTTTAAATGATAGCTTCAAGGGAGACTTTCTCTGCTTGTACTGGTGTCCAGACACTCTTTCACAACAAGCAAACAAGGTGCAGAAGAGAAGGTTGGGGGACCTCAGAGCCCATCAACCTGACTACTGAGGCAGATGAGACCTTACAGATTTCCATACTGAGGGTGTTACTACAAGACAGAACTTCAGCATTTATTTCACAGTACACCACTAGAAATCCCAAATCTGGTGCAGGTGTGCTAACTGGATGTATAGCAAATTCCATGCCCCATCCTTGACTTCTTTCGAACAAATTCCCACTCCAGGGGGATCTAGTAGTAGATGTTGTAAGATGTTCTCAGTTACGGAGATGAGCCTTATAGCAGAAGTGCAAACCCTCAGAAGGGCTCTTAGCTGCCAGAGATGCCACTGATCAGCTCCACTGAACAATGGAGAGACTTCATCACATGTGAGCAGACTAATTGTTCTAGCTCCCCAGTGCATCCTGCTGACACAAGTCTCAAAAGGCCTGCATAAACAATTTCAGAGGAGCTCACACAAAATTCTCCCACACATCTTGACCCAGCTTTGGAGGCCACAGTAGTTGCCACCCACCAGTAATAGTTGTTTTATAGACTACTTTGCAATGATTCCTTTGCAGGAATAGCTAAAATTGCAATGGTTCCTTTGCAGACTACGAACAGTCTCACCACAATGGCACACAGTCTTTGTGCAAGAGAAATGCATACCATGTAGACTTCCAACTAGTTCATGAATTGCGATAAAACCCTTCATTGGCTATGAACTACATTGGTCTTGAGAAAAGCAATTTTACTAATTTGAGCTGGCTGGCTTTTGGCTGTGAAGCAAGGAAAATATTCCCCAAAACAGCCGTGTAACCCTCATTATTCAGAAGTGGGCACTCACATCATGAATGTCAGTGGCTTTCTGTATCTCTCCAGTGAAAACAAAGTTTACCAATTTTTACATAAGCTAACTCAAATACATTGTACAAACAATCTGGTATCACTGTTAAGTCCAGAAGGTAGGAAATGAAATAACTCTATTTCACAAGACAGAAATATATAGATACATGGTTTTCTTTCAAATTGTGTTGAGATTAATGTTTCTTCTGCACCACTAAGTTAGCTTGGGAAAGCAAAAAGGAAAAAAACTTCAGTGAAGATGGCTATGAGTGGTATTTAATATGAATGACTGTATAAGCTAGAGAGAGATGACTCCCCCTAATTATGATGCTTTGTGAGTTTAAAAGTAAATACCAGTTAACCTAAATTATTTAATAAAAAATAATGAGATTCTTGAAAACAAAAAACTCCAATCCACTCAGAAAAAAACTGTACTTTTACCTTAAAGTAGTGGGAAAAATCATTGCATATTGCAGATTAGAGCAAATACTCAAAATGTACAGAATTTGCTTATTGACATAGATGAACGTTACAGAAGGTCCTTTCAACAATAGTGGCTGTATTGCTTAAACACATAAAAGTGACAAAATAAGACTCATTATACAAATAAGTACATTTTCAAATATTTGTAAAATCCTCCAGTATGATTTAGCAACCATATTTTCATGTGTTTATTTTATAAGGGATAAAATTTATGCTACTGATTCTTACTATTTCTAGGGTCAAAATTTAACACGTGGCAATAAAACTTTTTTTTCCTTTAATTTAAAACGTTCTTATGGAACAAACGCTATGTTTTAGAACTGGGTTTACCTTGGGATGCTGAGAGCAAGAACTTAAAAAAAGAAGTCTGTGAGACCTTAACAGGGATAATTATTACAATTATAAATAAGGGCAAGATAAACTAACCAACAATAAGCAGAGTAAACCAAACCTCTGTAAGTTCTTGCCTATGGTGAGAAGCAGTAGAAAGTGGAGTGGTAGGACTGTGAGGCTGATGAAGTTCAAACCGGGAGATGCCACAAATGGTCTTTCAAACACACAATCCTTCATAAAACTTCTGTTACCAAAAGTGGGTGGTAGGCTTCATTATTAGACCTTTGTGTTCAGGTTCTCGCCTCCACAAGAACCTACAGTGCAGGTTAAGGCAAAGGGTGAAGAATGTGCATGCATTATACCTGCTGATGGAGTTGCAAACTTGACCTCCTAAAACACAAAAGGCATTAGTGTATTTCTTTTTGCAGTTATTGATCCACCCCTGAGAGTCCTGATGCACCCTGTAAAGGTCTCAGCATAGAAGGATAAAACTTTGCCAAACAGCAAATCAGAAATAAATCTAGAGAAAAAGTAGTGTGCATATATTTTAGGGGAAAAATAGCAACAGGTCCTTTGTGTGCAGTAATGTGTCCACAGAAAATAAGAACAACTAAATAAAATCCTGCTTGGAGAATATTTTATAGAAATTAGATTATAGAAACTGATTGTACACTGAAATTCTATTTATTTCTTCATTGCTTATTCATATTCCTTGGCAGTTACCAACTGATGATTACAACCACATAGCTTAATTTCAACCCCAACCTGACTACCTCCCTTTTTAAAAGTCAGCACTTACCTTGCATTCCAAGAACATAATTTCCCACTGAATAAAATTATTTTCAATAAAAAACAAAACAAGCTGCAGACAAGCAACTCTCTCGTAGGAGAGAATCAAAACAACCTACAAACCCATTAAACTAACGCTAAGATTATTTTCCTACCTATTTCCATGAAGACAACCCTTCCACAGCTGGATAGCTCCACTGGCAATGGGCTAATTACTACTGCTTCCCAACCCAGTTCTTTGGGTTTTCTCAGATGATGATTATAACCATTCTTTCTCATCACTAAAATGAACATTTAGGTGTAAATTTACATAAGTGATCCCTGACATTGACAGCTGAAACAGAGCAGCTGCAAACCCTAATAGCCAGGCATGTAAGTACTTATTTGCTGGCAGAAATCAGCTAGTTATTACCAACATTTTTATTTATCATATTACAGAAGCCATCCAGAGCATGTAAGCAAGATCATGATCCCATTAGGCAAAGCCTTGTACGTAAGTAATTTAAAAAACTGTGTCTGCCCTAGAGTAATATATAAAGTAAACAACTGAGATTGGAAATACAGCGGCTTTCTACAGCTAACTCAGGATGCTGTAGAAACAACAGCTAAGCCAGGAACTGAGTTGTATTTTTGAAGTCCTGGTCCAGTGGCTCAGCCACAAAGCCTAGTTTTGCCACAGCCTAGTCTAGCCAAAGCCTAGTCAACTACAAAGTCTGCAGTCATTGCCATTGCTATCTCCAGTTGGTTCAAAGAGTAAACCCCCATAATCCTAGAGACTGGAATCAGGTGAGCTTGTGGACCCCTAAAAGGTTCCTCATCCACTAAAAGTAATTAGTGCATCTTAAGTAATTACTACTTGTAAGCAAACAGCATTTGTAAGACCAAAACACCGAATAATATAGAATTTCAGAGGTTCCATTGGAAATGACAAAAGCTTTTATCTATGTGCTTTCTTGTTGAAGGAAAGGAAAGGAGAAATGATGTACAGTGGGTGAGAGCCAGAGATGTGGCTTTTGCAGGTGTGGATGCGTGCACTTATTTCTGCTCACTGACCTTAAAACAGTATGGGCTGGATTCTTCCTATGGGACCAAACAGTCTACCCTCAAATGCTACAGAAGGAAGGCAGGATGCCTCAACCCTCAGACCTTCTCAGATGAAGAGAAAAGCTGAGAAGTGTCCACCACCTCTCCTCTAGTCCCCAACCCCCTGGAACACACCGTACTGTCAGCACATCCACAGGTCAGGGAGTGCTTGCTTTGAGATGAGCTGCATCTCCTGGCTGGACAACACCAAGTGAAGCTGGATCCTGGAGCAAATCATATACAGAAAAAATTTGAGCGCTTCATGTCAACAAGCCCAGGCTCTAGCAGAGGTATTTACTGCTCAAATATTCAACAGAGCTACATTAGCAAGGTAATGGCTGAGGTAGCACTAAAGAGAAGCTGAACTCTCATTTCGGGTGGGTGCATGGCATGAGACAACATCCTAAAAGGAAAGGTCACACTTTACCAAATATATTCAAAGGGATATGTCTATTCACATGGTGGGCAGAGAAAGGGGACAATTATTTATTAAATGATGGGCTTACCTTACCTTGCAGGTGTTTACTGGCAGACTTGCTGCATGCATTATTTATTTACTTTGCTATTTCACTAGCCACATTCACACTGCAAAAAGTGTTGTGGTCTCCGATGATCCTCTTATGCTTTTCATGCCCTGTACTGTACTGCAGCTTGGACCACAAAATAGAAATGTGATAGCGGTGCCCTTGGGGGAAGAAACCTACCTCCATGGAACTGCTCAGGTGACAATAAGAGCAGATTCTCTCTGCTCTAAGAGGATGTGAATGCACTAGACCCTCCCCACTGACCCTGTCATGACCAGGAGACTTTTAAACTTGGAGCTGCAATGGTAGGACCTGCCTCAGAACCCTGTTCCTTACAGGTACGCTGTGTACCTGACAGCCTGAAATAGGTGGCAGGGGAGCTTCAGCTGCATAAAATGTAGTGCTGAAGGCAAGAATCATGGAAAGATGCTGTAAGGCCACAAACTTGTTTTGACGTCCTCTGTGCTTCCTTGCAGAAGGGATCCTGAGGTCCAGAACTGCAACGGCGCATTTGCACAGAAAACAAGTTCAGCTTCCCTTGCTGGTGAATCACCCTGTCAGAATCCCTGATATCTAAGGTCATAAAGACATTCACAGTCTTTACTTTGGGCACCTGACCTGGTGAAATTAAACCAAGAAAAGATAGAAGCATTACATTACCTTCCTAGTCAAGGGAGAGATAGGCATCTCAGAGAGGTCTACCAAGAACTGATAAATGGTCAAAGCAATCAGATTTCCCTAGGGCCTAATGCAGACAGGTTGATTGCACTTTAGTGAAAATAATCCACTTGACTAAAAGTAGCTGTATTTCTGTCCCAAAATCATTACTTTTTATCAATAACATGAATGTCCTTAAATCTGTCAATGCTAAATAAAACCTGAGGTCACAGCAATTTTCCCAACGTTTGTAATATTCCCAGGGATCTGCAGGCGTTAATACAGAGAAGACTCATTAATACAAAGATTAAGATTCAACTCAAATGCTTTCCTAGCTGCTGGCAAGCACCCAAAGTCATCAAAGAACATGTTCTTAAGATAGACTTCAGAGCAACCTTAACTGCTGAAGGACTTTCAGGCTGGCTACACAAAAGAAGCAACAGAAACACTTCCTAAAGAAACTAGCTTGCATTTGAAATTAAATGCTTTCCCCATCCAGAAAAACAAATGTCAAAACAAACAGTGAAGAGACGCAGACCAAATCAAAGCAGTGGTTCTCTGACTGTGTGTGTAAATACAACCTAGAGCAAGAGCACCCTGATCCCTCATTAAACACTGTAAGCAACTACTGTAATACAAATAAATCATGTTTACAAACTTTTGCATCTTTAATGCAAGCTAAGTAATAGAATTGATTTTAGAAAATAGTTTGGGATTTCACTTATCATAAAAGCAACACTGATCCTTGTTGCACAAAATTCATTGCATTTACATGTAGTACCTATGTTACATGCGTCAGACTTCGTAATCAGTAATTGCAAAAAATGAGAAATGACAGGCAGAAGAAAAAGCAAACTGGAAAAAAAAAAGAGCAAGGAAACGAGTAAGTAAAAATGACAAGGAAAAAACAAATTTAGGGCAATGATGCCCCTAAATATCTTTGTTTGAGAGAAATTGATCCAGGAAATAGTGGGTGCCTAGACATACACTATCAGCAATACATCAAATTTTTGGCTAATCAGTGTCATGTCTCAGTCTTATACAAGACGGTGTAACTTGGTCCAGATCCAGCAAAGCACTTGGACTAATGTTCAATTTTCAGCTTGCGAATAGTTCCACTGAAGTCAAACTTATTGTGGCTTTAAGAGGTGAGCATTTGCTTAAACTCTTTGTTGGATAAGTACCAAGGAGTAATATTGCTAAGTTCAAATTCCTAAAGATCCTGATTCACGTCTCAAAAATATTTTTAAACATTGGTTTAAAGCCTTTGCCCTCAATTGAGAAAGGATTAGTTTGGCTTTCATTTCTTAAAGTCATGAAATGATCAGCAAAATTCTTTCTCGCATCACTTGACTCACATTTTCAGTTATTTTTTCACAGTCAAGAAGGCTTGAAACTTTTCAAAAAGTGAATACAGAGATTCCTGTGTAGCCAGTCTTGTCCTAAGGAGCTGGTTTTGAAAATAAAAAAAAAATAAAAAAAATTTATCCTAAGACTCATAAAAGCATGAGAATTGTCGAATTTAAACGTACTCTGCACCTTGCTCATTTGAACCTTCAGGACAGCTTTCTCATTTCCACTCTCCCATGAAAACTTTACTGACCGAAATGGTCTATGATTACTGTCCTCTTATTCTGGGGGACTCTTCTGCAACAGGGCAAGAGCAATTTGAGAACGGCATGCAATGTAGACTACAGCAAAGAAATGTTAACTCTATCCGGATGAAGGAAATCTGCTTTCCTTTCCCTATATTCCTCATACTTATTTTAGTACTCACATTCTGCAGTTTCTGCATTTCATCTCACTTAAATTATAAAAACCTCTCTCTGTTACAAGCTTAAGTAGCCTTGGGAGCAAATCAGTCTTCTGCTGGCTACAACGCATACAGCTGAATGTGAAGAAATTAACTTCAGCTGGTGAAACAGCTTCTGCTATAACCTTATAGGAACCAGTTCCTGAGATTCCCCTATCTGACTTAAAAGCCCTTTCATAAAGATATCTATCGAACATTTTTCAACAGATCTTTTCATTCATCCCTGAATTGAGAATAAAAGCAATTTGATAAAAAATACATAGGCTGAATGCCAGATGTAGTAAGTCATTGGCCTTGAAATATAGTTCTTTTACTGGAAACATTACAAAGATGAGGACCATGTGTCATCATGAAAAAAAAGGCAATTTTTAATAGGCACTCTTCAGCATAGGGTCCACATTTCATGCTCAATTATCAGTTCATAAATTCAGAATTTCTTAGCTGGTGGCAGATGGGCAAAGGTCACCAAACAAGGACCTCATAAAAGTAGTGCGATTTAGAAAATTAACAACAATCTGAACTAATTTCTTTCCACAGTAAACTGGATTTTCCAGAGCTGTTCCCCTTTAGCAAAGGGGAAGTAGAAAACTAAAACCCAGAAACAGCCAAAAAAGAAATTAATTCCCTTTCAGACGCCAAGATGGATTAGCTGCAAATAAACTTGGATATATTTTCCTTATGGATTAAATTAAATGGTTGATAATGATATCCTGCACTTAAATATAGCCTTTCAAAGTTTCAAGTATTCAAAAGTAACGCAAGCTTTAGGAAGGTCAGGGAGGGACCATGAATTTACAACTAAAGTAGCTGAACCACATTCCCCATCAAAGGAATCAGAACTCCTTCAGGAACTACCAGGAAAAGCCAATATACAAACTCACTAACCAAGCAAGCCTTACTCTCCCATAGAAAACTGTAATACACAAGTACCTTGATTCCTCACTGCCAGGACATCCCTCCTTTGATTTCTATCGAATGGCAAATGGCAATGCACACCTCAGCATCCTCACAACTTAAGTTCCTATGTGAGGTTGACATGAGTAAATGTTTCAAAAAACATCAGTAACTAAAGTCAGGATCATAAATCCTTATTTTGACATCTTCCTATTCGCAGTTTACTATCAAGAGAATTCTTCCCCCACTTTCAAACTGAAAAAGATGTTTTAATTCCATTTCATCCTAAAATAATGATGAAATTCTACTCTGCGAGACAGAACAAAACAAAAATAGTGACAAAAAGCAAGTTTTCCATGTTATTACCCACTCATGCATACACACTGACAGTTTTTTGTTCGTAATGATTCACCATAATACATTTTTTCACATAATCTAACATGAAAAGAATGTTTTTAACATCCCAAATATACATTAAACACCCTCTATCTTTTGCCTGCTTTTCTGTCCTTACCTTCTTTTCCGTATACAAACCAATCTTCCAGTTTGTCCTTACAAGACATTTCCTGTTATCTGCTGCTCATTTTCAAATTACACCCATAATGATTCTGACCTTATGGCTGAGAAAGTCTGTGGGAATTACTTTTAGTGAGAAGGAAGAACGTTTTTTCTATCATCCTCAAAAACCTTAGTTGCAAGGGTTTGGTCGAATACAAGAAAATAATCACTTTTTGGATAGAATTCAAACATCAACAAGTTTAATTCAGAAATAAGATTTCTAAACATTTTTTAGTAAATGGTAACAGCTTGCCAGAATGGAAGCAGCTATGTTACATCAGCTATAGCAGACAGCACTACTGCTGGACAGCAATGCTGCCTTAATGGGCATTAAATTGACATGATACAGACATCCAAAAATAAAGCTCAAGTACCCAGGCTGTGCTTGCATGGGCTGTGCCCTTAAGTGATCTGTGTTTATCAATGACAGATTGTCAAAGATGGGAATTTATAAAGGAAAGTTACTGCTGTACTATACTGACTGAGTTCTGGTCTGGGAGAGCTAACAGAACCTTCTTCCTTTACCTGTTCCCTGACAATTGCATTTAACTGGCACACAGAAAGCACACTTATTTAAAGGAGGAGCAGGTAGCTTCTCCTGGGGTTTGTGTGCCTGGGAAGTGTCACAACATTAGACTTGATATCCAAGCCAAAACATATTTACATTATAGTTGATCAAATCAAAACTCAACTTGAGACCAAATGTTACCTGAACCAAGGACCACAAGGATCCCAGGTCACAGAAAATGGTTTGCCAAAACTTGTCCTCACAGACGTTAGAGTCTCAGAATACAAAGGGATGTGAAAAATCCTACTAAAGCCATAAGCCAAATAAACTAAACAGTTCAGTTTTCTTGAACTGCATCCTGTATTCAATACCAACAGAAGCGGTCAAAACATTTTCCATTGACACATTTTAAGAGAATATGGATTTTTGACCAAAACCTCCCCTCTTTTAATTTTTTTTCATTTTAATATAACAAAATGTCTTTTGATATTGTCAAAAATATAATTTTTTTCACTCACTACTTACTCCTCCATTGCAATAATGGAGAAATTTCATGCTTATGAAAGCGGTTGGTTGCCATTAAAATAATTGCAGCAATGTAGAATCACCACTTTTCCATGCTATGGACTAGAAGGTGGAAAAAAAATTTAGACTGCAAATACTTCATCTCATCACCAGAACAAGGGAAAATAAGATCAAAGTGTGACAACTGAAGTTCATTAGCTACTTTAGTGATGATGCATGAGACCAAGAAGAATTTATTGCTGTTTCCCATCAGGGAACACATTCTCTTTAACAAGAATTAGCAAAATCACTAATGTTTTTCCCCCACAAATCTAGCAGATAGCCATACAAAGCCAGAGAGCAGCCCTGTTTAACATAAAGATGGTCTTTTACACAGCCCTTTACTGATATGAACCGTACTTTTCCATTATGCATTAATTACCAAGGGTAATACAGATAACAGCACAGGAGAGAGAAAACAGCTCTGCCTCCTCATTGTGATGATTTTCACTTCTACCTTCCCAACCTGCCAACTCCGCATTTCTCTGGGAGAAAACGTGTGATGCTTTCACAGAGCTCAGCAAGCCAGGGACATGCAGTCTTCATAGCAGCTCTCATAAACCCAACTTCATTGACTTCAATAAAGCCAAAGTGATTTTCATCAGCTGAGGAACTGGTCTGACCTGTATAGAACAGGCTACTGTGCAGAATAAATGCCCAAAGGCTGGAACACTCTGAAATCCAAGTGCCTAGACATAGGTAAGAGGCAAATTTCTAGCTCCTTTCAAATTTGCAACAAATTTCCATGGACTTCAGCATGGCAGGAACTTCTCTGGTGGCAGACTGGGTCTAATTCATTGGCATCATTGCAGCTATAGTGATTTATTCCAGCTCAGATCCTGTCCTTAAGCTTATGTGGTTGCGGAGCATATATTCATGATCTAATCCATTATCACGGCATGGGGAAATGGAAGAAATGAAAGCAGCACAAATGAAGATTTTATCACAAATAAAATTGAGGGCTGTTACTCTTTATGTTTATTTCAGTTATCATTCATTTCTTACCTCACAGACACAAGCAAGCTATTGTTCAGCTTCAGTTCTCTCAGATTAGGTAGATAGGCACCTATGGGAACAGAATAAAGAATCACTTTGCTGACCTGGGAGTAGAGTAAAGGAAACTTCTGACAATTGAAGCATCTAATTTTACATGCATTTCTTACCTGTTTCTGCCAGATCTGTGCTGGACCTCTTCTAAGAAAATTAATGAGACTATTTCACTCAAAAGATATTTCACCCTTTGCATTTTTGCAGCATATATGTATTGGTTGCATTACTACCCAATTATATTTTTGGAACCCCTCTCTGACAATTCTGATAGAGCAGCTTTCCAGACAGACCACAACAGAAACTGGCTTGATGGGTGACTGTTTTCTTTGGTCTGATTCCCAACCCTTATTGACTATTAACTGAGTAATACTCTGAAGAGGTAAGGGATGCTTTAGAGTATAGCATTCCACGACCTCTGATTTCTACATAATGCTCTTGCTTCTCTCCCCAGAAATCTTCTTCTACCTATTTAATGGCAAGGAGTGATGGACTTAGTGGACACACAGCTAAGTAATACTTTTTCAAAATGTAATTTTGAGTCAAACAAAAGCATAATTTCCTATGTCACAACATCATTTTTATAGTTCAGAGGTCCCCAAAACACTACTCACGTTTTGCTAAGCGTTGCCTTCTCCTTTTAATTTCTGGATGTAATCCATTGTTTACTATTCAACTGTACAAGTTTCATATCTATGAAAACCTCAGTATTCTGCTATTATTACTTTGATTAATGCTTTTTTCTACTCCCAAGAGACATTTGCCTTTTTGGTTGCTTCTAAAGGTATCTCTGAACCAAAATCATAGACCAAATCCCTCCAAGCTACAGAATAATTTGGATATAAACTCAAGTCCCAGGAAACATTTGGTATTAACAACAGCAAATTTTTACCCATTTCTACTAGCAGAGTTTACCTATGGCTGGTAAACATCCTCCAGTATAACATGAAACCATATAGAGGTAACACCAATTTTAGACAAACTGGATCTTTGCTAAAAGATTAAAATCTATTCTCAGCAAATATTTTTTTGAGTCCTCTGGGTAATCTCTCTCTGGCACAGATGATTTAGCAGTGTCCAGAAGGACATCATTCCAGCTCTTTGCAAAGGATCAAAAGAAAAAACAAAGAAACAAAAAAGAAATTAAAAAAAAAAAAGGGGATCTCAAAGGCAAATAAAGGAGATCATGTTGTTCATCCCATTTCCCCAAGCAGAACAAGAGCATTTATGGCAAAAACATTTTAATAAATCATGTTTTAGTAGAAGCATTATCTATATCTAATGCTATTTGGGAGTGATTATAATCCACATATTGATCTTCACACTATAGTGCAAATATTTAACTTCATGTCTGTGCAAAGCTCTTTAGAAAATACTAAAAATTCAAAACACACTGTGCAATTTTTTAACCTTATTTTTTAATCATTTTCCATAATCCATAAAAATTGCAGTGCAAATTATAACACACCATCCTCATCCTGCAGGGCTTACTTTCTCACATCAAACAAGTTTTACAAAGTATAGCAACAAAATAATTTGGAATTCTGACAGAGAAGGTACCAGGAGCTCTGTTAATTATTCACAGCAGTCATACTAGCTACTGAGCAAAGACTTCCTCAGATATAATCCATGCACTAAGAAAACCCCCACAGAAAAAAGTTAAAATCTAGATTAAAAAAAATTGCTATAATGTTTCTGATAAGAAACCTGACGCACAGAGATATGAAATGACTTGCCCTAAAGTGTTAAAGGAAAGAACAGGAAGGATGCAGTAGCCTCTCCAGCCTCAGCACAGCAGCGGGTAATAGCCTTGCCATGGATTCAACCACAGAGGTTAAAGGGTTACTGAGCAAAGGCTATTGCAAAGCATTACAAAGCAAATGGGTTTTAAAAACTAGTATTACGCAGAAGATTTGAATGAGGAGTCAAGAAGACTAGCTCAAGAGAAATGAAGAGACTTGCCCAAGAAAAAGCTTTCCACTGAAAGCATTTAGGGTTGGTTCAGGAAAAAACCAACTATTAAAGGATTCAAAGAGGCAGAGTGACAGGCTGACGATACAATTTTCACGTCTGATTGTAACCCAGTCCTCCATCTCAGACATTTTATTGTATTTTGGCACAATCTATTCCTGGGAACTTGTAGAGTGTTAAGCTCTAATGTGCTTTTTACTAGACTGAAATAAAAGTATACTATGTGCAGAGGTTCAAAATTCAGCCAACAAGACTTTTGCAATATATTTCTCCAACTCTGCAGGTTCTTCCCTCCTTTAAGTTTTATATTAGATATGTAATTGTTCTTTGGTCTAAGAATTCATTGTCCATTTGATTTTGCTGGGTTTTATAGTCCCAATTCCTTACATATAGATTAGAGACTGGAAGATTAAGTAAAGAAGAGAAAATTGTAAAATGAAGATGACAAAGTTAAGAGATCTATCCAAATGTAACAACATACTTCTAATTGTCTTAATTTTAACCCTCATGGCACCTGTCCTGAGATTAAGGATGCAATTTATTCTTATATTAACATAAAAGTACTCTAAGATATCAACAATATTAACTTCTAATATTAACGTTAAAAGTACAAACAATATATTCCTTATCCTGAAACTGCCTTCATACTGTATAATTTCAATTTTTAAAAATGAGAGTGGTCCAGAAAAATGCTGATGATTGCAGTACAAGGCTGAGAATTCAGAATGGTGAGCGATATTATCTCATCTGTCTACGATTCCCTTTCACTAAATACCCTTTTTGTTATATGGCTCTGAAATTACTAACCACTAACAATGTACTAGTGTTAAACTATTCTACTGTGCTATCCCAGTGGAACAAAACTAAATGAAGAGCAGAAAAAAATCAAAGTTTAAGGTAGGTGAATAAAAGTGATACATGCACGCTCAATGACATTGCCGTAAGTGCTGCACTTCATAAGCAGGGTACAAATGCAGATGTCTTTCTGAGCTGCCTTGGTACACCAGGTGACATTTAGATAACTGACTAGGAGTAAGGAGGAAACAGGCAAGATGCTGCTTTTATTATATTCTACAAGCTACAACACATATTTGTAACACTTTTTGTTTACATTACAATGTATTCTTTAGGTAGCATCATATATCTTGTTTTTCTATTGTTAACAAAAAATCATCATGGCTTGACTTCTTTAAGCCTTCTGGAATATAGACTAGTGAAAAACATACCTAAAAAAAATTACTGACAAATACTTGTGTTGGCATCAGGCAACCTACATGTTTTGTTGATCCTACAGTAGAAAATAAGCATGTGAACACAAGTTGCACTCTTCTAGCAAGAGCAACCTGATAGGTAAATTAAAAAGACTATTTAATTCACTTAAGCTGTATTTGATCACCTTGATGTTATTTCCATGCATGTTCTGAATGTGCATTTTTTGCGCATTTCTGGGGTGAATTGGGCAATGCAACTGGACATAAGACCGCAGCACTTGCAGGCAAACCCAAGCTAGCTGCAGTCTACCTACCTGAGATGAAAATCTCATGAAAAACCACATCAATGCAGGTTTTAACATAAGCTCACTGCCCCAGTATGTACTTGTGACTCCTGGAGAGCCTGCCCAAGCCCTGCTGCAGCGGGTGCTGTAGCACATTCTCAGCAAGGCTTATCAGTACCAGCTAAACCAAGACCAGCTGTGGGCAGGGACACAAATGCTGGACTCATGCCTCCAGCCTCTGCACTGACTTCCTGACCACGCAAGCACCTGCAGCTGTGATGCTGGCTGCTGAAAAACATCTCCCAGCTTTGCATCAGGAATACCAACAAATAGAGCAAGAGGGAAGACAGACAATGACGCTGCGTGAAAAATAATGCATGCCTACTTCTGAACCTTTAGCACAGCTTATCCTTCATAAAACACGTGCAAGAGAAACAGCAGTCTCCAGACACGTAATCAACTTAGCCTGGCCACCAGCAGGAAACAATTCAATAAGTACCAGCGAACAGCACTGTGGGTAACTTGATTTGTAGCTATTAAAATCACTTAGAAATAAGAGAACTATGTAGTGTCTTAAATGACTCTATCCCACCACTACTTTCAACAGGAATTTCTATGAGCCGGTCATAAATGCAGTCCCAGATCTGTCAACAATCAAAACCGAAGGGATGAGCTAATGAAAAGGAAATAGCCCATCTGTTTGTGTATGAACTGAAGCCTACATGCAGCTGAAGAGCACAGAAGTGAAGTTCAAGATCTGTAAAGCTGGTTACAAGACTTGCCAGGGTGGTTCAGTGTCACTCAGGAACGTGCACTGAAAACAAACAGCTAGAGATTTCAACAATTACCCTGAGCCCCACTAAGACTCAGATTCAAGCTCTGGCACGAAGCCTTTCCTTAATTTTAAAACTGATCACATGAGAATATTTTAATATCAGCCTTTTCGTGTTTTAGCCCACACCCTGTTCCTAAGAAACATAACTATTGCTCCCCACCATGTCATGCCATTGTGTAGAGGCTGACCTGACAAACTGGGAAAGGTTAGCAGGATGGCGCTTTAAAGTTTAGCACATCCCCAAGTGGAATGCTTGTAAGAAAAACTCAAGCAACATGTTTTAAATCACTCTGGAAATCTTGCTAAAGGATATGAAGGCCCTCAGTGCCTCAGTGCTTGTGTTACAGTCTGTATGGCTGCGGACATTGAGATGTTTCTCAAGTGGAAATTGCAGGTTCTGGGTAACCCAGAGTTATGTGCAGTCTAGTAACTTGCAACTCTTTTACCTGGCCATTTATGAGCTTGCACAGCCTATTATATCTTTACACATAAAATCAGTTAAAACAGTATTGTTTACTGAGTACAAACTAATAATCCAAACAAATAATTCCTTGATGATAAAGATGCTGTTATCCACCTTTTGCAACTGAGGCATACAGTGAGAGCAAGGTTAAGTGATTTAATATGGCTATAAAGAAAGCTAATTAACTAGGTTCGGAATGCAAACAGAAACACCAAATTGCAGAGCAGTCCAGGCTGGAGGAGACAGCTGGAGGTCTCGAGCCTGGCCTTCTGATCAGAGTCAGGTCTTCTGTGAGATCAGACCAGGGTGCTTAGGGCTTCACCCAGCAGGGTCTTGAAAATCTCCAAGGATGGAAACTCCAAACCTCTCTGGATACCCCTGTTGCTCCATTGTCCTAACGGTGGAAAAGCTTTTCCTTCTGACACACTGGAACTTCTGTCATTCCAGCTGGTCTGGTTCTTACTCTATTCCTTCCCTCAGGCTATTTATCCAGACCCCTGTGACCACATACCAGGTCAGCAGTGCACAGTTTCAGTGGCAAGCAGCCAGCGAGGAGCGTGCAATGAGCCCGACACCTTCAACAGCAGCCTTGCTTACACCATTCACATTGAAGGTGCAAACTGCCTTGCGATACACCTAAAAATTTAAGCCTTACTCTATGTGCCTAAAAATCAGCGCTTGTGAAAAAAAACTGCAAGGAACTGATGATCACTGGAAGCATTAAGTGGCAAACTTTCTGCCCTAACCATCTGCTGATATTTGCAAAGAGATTTTCACAGGGAGGGAATTCAGAAATGCACTTCAAAAAGAAAGAGAGAAGGAAATTCAGGATGGTCTCGATATTTTGTTATTCTCAAAAGCAGTGGGGACCTGCAGCCGCTGGTTTTTATAGCCCTCAAGGGCCAACTCTTGGTGCAAACAGTGGCACATAAACAAGATGGAAATTGTTTGCAACATGGGAATAATGCTCTGTATTCTGTTGCAAAAACCTAACCACAGGGAGCATAAAGAAAGGGGTTTATTCCAGTAATGGAAAGGAAAGGAAAGTACAGAGTGAAAAAGGTGAAACATTTTGCTATCTTGCCACAGCTAATGTAAAATGGCATAGGAATGGAAGCACCACTTTTGAGCATTGTAGAAATAGCATAATGAGATTTTCTTACTGAATAGATTATGATCTCTGAAAGAAACAGATGTAATTTACCTTAAATTATCAAGTCCCTATCAGAAAGAGACCTATTTATGAAACAAACAGAATAACCAATACAAAGTGGCTATATAATTCAAAAGCTCCCTTCACTGCACTTGTTTAACCACTCTTGAGAAATTGCCATCAAAAGACCCACTAAAGCTAATCGGCTGTTACATTATAGTCACTTGCACATGAAAATGAACTGCTTGGCTGAAAATACCAGCATACACTTTTGGGGACGTGACTCCTTTTGGCACTGAAAATATTATCCTGCAGTAGTTACTCAGCTTCAAGGTAGCAGAAGATGGAGTTGGTTGTGATGGGAATCCATGTGACAGAAAATGACTGCCAGTACTGGAAAAAAAGGAAGGTTTCATATTCTCAGTGTTAACTCTGCTACAGAGGCAATTTCTTTGGTACTTCCTTACTTCCCCAGTGCAGCGACGGTGACGCAGACACATGCATTAGGGTTGTTTGAGGCTCATCAAAATGACATATGTATGGGACCTTCCTCAAGCACATCATCCAGCACGGCTCCATGAGGCAGAACAGGATGCAAAGACAGGCTGCCAGCAGCATGAGCGGCCTGATGATACTAGCAATTTCTCAGCCACAGGGGAATCTTACAGTGTCCAGAAACTGAACTTTGGATACTGTTTCGCTAGAGTAGCGCCAAGTATTCTAGAGGGCAAAGTAATTGGCAAATGCTCATTTAGGGCCTAGATGCATGTCATTCAAGTGGAATTTGTTCAAACTAATTGGCTTTAGACAGAAGTGGTGTCACTCATCCCACTGCCATAGTTTTCAGTCCTATTTAGAGCCTCACAGAAGAAAACAGAGATCAAGTAGTGAGAGCTACCAGGGATATCATGTTTCAAGAGCTCTTGAGCAGGACAGTACTTTACACTGGCTGTTGGTTTCGGAGTCCCCAGTCCTGCTTCCAGACATGATAAACAAAAATTTGAGATGGTGAGCAGAAAATAAAGTGTTTTCTTACCAAAGTTTCCCAAGCTGTTCTCCCTTGTGTCTACTCGCACCTCTAGGGCCTTCACTTGCTGCAGATCATCTACCCTTGTCAAAACTTTCTGTAAAGATAAGCAGAGATATATGTGTACGCTCATGCAATAAACCAGATGACACAGGAGCAGAAAGGTGTAGAAAGGCTTTCAACCAGTGCTTTGTCAACGTATGCTCCAGGTCAAAATGGCTAGACATGCGATCACATTGAAATAAATTTAGTATTCAAAGATCTTTGTTCCTTATAGCTCTAAATTATTCTAGTCTCAAATAACTTCTACATTGCTTAAAGAGTCAAGGCTGAGGGTTATGTTCAAGCTGCAAATCAACAACAGACCTACATGCCAATTAACTTCATTTAAACAGCATGTCCATGCTTTAAGATTTGCATAAGTCTGATACTAATCCTCAGCAGGTAGGAAGTGTTACCCTTAAGTGTCACCTATTATCAAAAAGGCACTAGGCAGAAAAACTCAACAAAACACACTGTTTAGCCTTTTAACCCAAAACTATGAAAAGAAAACACGATTTTAGCTCAAGAAGCTCCCTTTTCTGAAAGAAGACAACACTAATTACAAGAATTACAAATTCCTTTGATGTAGGCAATTCAAATAGAAGCCTCCAAAATTCTTCATGATTTTTGCAAAATCCTAGTAATAGGATCAACCACTTCATTAAGCAAGGGTTTGTGTATGAATGCAGGATCTTTCCTATCTTATCACAGCATCTTTCCTAATATCCTAAAGTCTATGTTGATATGTACATGTAGATTTTGCCTTGGCAGAGGTAAGCAGGAGGATAGAAACAAGCAGAAGCTATACACAGAGGAGGGAGGGAAGCTCTAGGATAGCCAGTGAAAACTACAGCAAGGCTGTGAAGTCCTAAGACACTAGGCTGCAATTCCACAATCAGCTGAAGCAATCTCATGGTACCACTGCTCTCATTCCTTGTTCCTTCCTGCTATGAATCAGCTCCTCTCTCCCCAGCTTCCCTCATCCAAGCTACATGTCCCACCACCTCCTTTGCATCAGCTTTGGGTGCTTAGTGGATCCCTCCATGCATGAATTCAACAAAACAGGGAGGGAGGGAACTGTATCCTTTCTTCCTGATGGGTTGGTGGTCCACAGAGGGGTCGGAGACACTCCTTGAGAGATGAGAAACAAGGCTTTTGTGTCACAATAACTGCCTGAAAGAGCTGATGCTATGCATAGTGATACAAGTGCTAAATTTTCACCTTTCTGTGTCAAAAGAGTTAGGATGTGGGGCTAAAAAAGTCCGCTTCAAAGAAATGGCTGACCCTGGCATCAGTGTCTCCTCCTCAATGATGCAATCAACAGCATGGGCTGAAAGAAGTATAGTCACCTGCCTTTTGCCCCTCTATTTAAGATGAAGGAAGGAAGTCATTCAACAACCTCCATGTAGAGGAGACAAGTTTTCTTACTATTAAAAAGTTACAACATTCTTTAGTTTGTTTAAAAAGGGGAAAATTATTCATTAGAAGGGAATGTTTAGGACCACCTTTGTTTATGAGTTTTGGGAAGAAAAAATAACCACAAGAACATCCAGTTCATTTTGCAGGGAAAAATGGCAGTTGCGACATTCCTGCTCCAAGTAAAATTTGTATTGTGCATAAGCAACTGCGACTTCATTCACTCTGATGGTTGCACATCCACTTACAAAGGACCAAACATAGTCCGAGTGTAACTGAGATGACAGTTTAAATGGGCACAGTTTCCTGATAAGGCTGAGCACCCCTCCTTGAAAAACTGGCTCCCTTTGTAAGGTCTTGACTTGGACTCCTAAGAAAAAGAATTATCCAAGATCTTCAACTGCTTTTGAATTGTCTTTAAAATATTGTGTTTAAAATTATTTTTAATCTTATTTTTTTAAACTATGATTTTAATCAGGCTGAGCCTAAGAAAGCTTCTGGACTTTCTTACCTCCCCACTAGAGTATGAGAAACAAAGGTCTAAGGTGAAAACTTGGGAGTGCCCAATGGCATCCAGAAATTTGCTTTCTATCCCCAGATGCAGCGACCACTAAAACAGTTTTGCTCCTGCAAAGAAGGCAATCTTACCAACTATAGACTTCTTCCTCCTCCCAAGTAAACACAAGTTCCCTCACCGTAAGACACATTTTGCAGTAATCCTTTTCAGCAGATGACACTGTCTGTCATATAGCACAAAAGTATGTCAGAAACGAGAGCTAGCTGACATCCTGGCACACAACCATGCACTCGGATTGCTGGACTTGGACACAAGCTTACTGTCATTAAAGGAAGCTCTTTCTGAAAAATACCTCCCCTCTCCCCATCAAAATAGTCTTAGGAGCCTGTACCATTAGAAGACAGAATCAGAAGAGGTCTCAGAACAAGTAATAAGCTTAGGGTCATACACTTTGTCAGTAGCATAGCGGAAGATCCTGGCACCACAAGGAGCCCTTGCCTTTCTCCTTTGCTGTCTGCAAGTTCCCTGCACACTATCCTTCCCCCTGCTGTATTCTAGGCAGCTTCCTTTCACAGTTCTGCTCCTTGTTCTCTTTCAAAATCCAAGCATAAAAGCTGCATAAAGTTATATTCTCTCCTCTTCTAGGGTTCTTGATTCTTTTTCCTCATACCAGGGATTACCAGTGTGCTTCTTTGCCCTCCTTTTCCTCTTCCAGATCCACCACTTGTACGTTTTCCCCTGAGAAATGAGCTGCTCAGTGCATCTATATTTTGTACTGCAACCAGCAGAGCTGTGGCTCCAGTGCTGGAAAGGGTTATTGGCTGCCATCACCAGCTCTTTGAACTATAGATAGCTGCCTTGAAGCATGTGCTAACCAGATGTGAGAGACTCCATGTGTTCTCAGTCCCCACTTCCCCGTTCTGCTTTTCCAAGAGTCTCTGAAAATCGCTGTCCTTCCATCTGCTGATGCCCAGGAGATGCTTGGAGTGTTTCGAACTGACTGGCCGTGGGATGCAAAAGCTATTGTACTACATGAAGGAAACAAGAAATGCTCTTGGCTTGAAGATAAGAGCTCATTTAAAGGCACCAGAAGCACAGGGACCCCAGGTGTTGACTGCAAGCTAGTTAGCAAGCAAAAGGCCAGGGCGGCAGTTCAAGAGAATATTATGTGGTAAACAGTTCCTGTGCAAGATCGTTAGGACACTCCAACTCTCCAGACACCTTTCTTGGCATACTGGTGCAGCTGAAAGTGTGATACGTCTCATGTGTCACAGCTAAAATTCTGGCACCAGGAACGGGTGAGATTTAGGGAAGGATGTGGAAACATTTAAAATAAAGATGACACATATTTAGCAGGAACTCCCTTTTATATCGTTGTTTAATTTCAAAGCATGGGAACCATCATCAAAATTTGAAAGGAGGGATATCTAGGAAGAATTTTGCTGCTATTGGGTAGCAAAAGAAAAAAACAATAAATCATGGCCAGACACACTGAATGGATCATCAGCTTGGACAGAGAGATGTCTGGCACCACACAGGTAGAAGTGATGCTAAGGTGCTCTGCATATCTTCATTCCTAGGGCCATGCCCGGTCTAGGGCAGGCTCCTGCCCTAATTCAGAGGTGTCCTAGTGTGGCTTCAGGTAATGACTGCCTGCCCACAGCTCAAAGGGCTGTTTTGACAGCCAGGGACAGAAGGTGTCTCTGCCTGTGCCCCAGGAATGCTTACAGACATGAAGGTGCTGTGCCATCTAGGGATTTCTTTGGCTGTTTACAGCTGCTCAGCTTCAACGTAGAGCAGACAAAAAAGGGACCAAGGATCTGTTCTATGCAAAGTGTTGGATATATTCTGAGTTATTTTACATCAAAAAGATACCTTGAAAAAACTAACTATAATTCCAGGCTGACTGTTGGTGTCCAGAGTGGATTCTGCTTGCCACCCATCTACTGCTCAGCAAGGTAGGTATTAGTTAGATAGAGGAGGTTGTTTTCTGAAGAGTCAAACATCAAAATCTTTCTGGCACATGATGTTCAAGAAGATGGCCTGACAGCTTGATTCTGGGCAGCAAGCGTTATACTCCACCCCAAATTTGTTTATTTGAAAGGATAATTTTCCATGGTAAAGCACTGCAGAATTCTTTGAAGATGAATAAACGATACATAAAACAAAGACGGAGAAAGTTCACTTTACACTTTTGCACATCCTTCAAAATAGGAGTAAAATTACTTTCCATGAGATCGTGCAGAAGCTACTGGTAAATAACGTAGCCCATCATACAAAATGTCTGGCCAGTCTAACTGGAGAGCGTGCACTAGTTTGGAAAGATTTTAATCTGACTGACAAGAAGAGCCAATAAGTATTCTGTAAAAAATTGCTAGTGAAAAATACTTCAGTGCTTGCAGAGCTTCCCAACCAGCAGAATAGTTACCTGGGGATGCTGGGAAATCCAGTTCAAGTCCCACTTCCAGCTCTCTGTAAATTCCTTAACTGGCAAATAAGCTGGTGTATACAACTGATTTCTTCTCTCTTCCCTAGATTTTTCACATACTCTCAGAAAAGTAGATATGCTGCTGAAGAGCATGTTGTGTGCAGCTGTCAGAGACGCATTTCCAGCTGTGCATTTATTTTGCTGATCCTGGTTAATTTGGCTAAGACAGGAATTCCTGAGTGGTGAGCTTATTTTCTTTTAATACTACACCTGTATGCAAACACTAGATTCATGTACATTCATGTGTTCATTGCTTTTTGCAGGGACTTTATTTCAAATTCCCAACTCAAGTGTAATCTCTCCCTGCACAAAAAAATAGTGTTGCTACAAGTATGACAAAATATTTCTTCTAAGAAGAAAATTACTAGAATGTTAACAAGGTTTTGAGTGATTCTATGTCAAGGGATTTTCAATGAGAGGGAACAGAACTTCCCTGTGGTCCCATATTGCAATCTTCCTTTCAAAATGGCTACATGCTGCAGATGCCCATAATTACAATATTTAGCTGTATTTCACTACTTTCTGCACATACATACAAATACATTCTTCTCTCAGCTCAGATGAAGAGATTAGCTAGGTGTTCCATCTGTGATAAAGAGAGAATTTCTTGGCTTGTATGAAAAGTTTAGATGAGGGCAATAATTATGAAATTTAACTGGTGGTGGATGTATTAGTAAAAATGTCTTTATTCTTGTGCCAAAGTCTCCAAGTCACACCAACAGATCTACATGAACAGGCCCGTGCCTAGTCTTGACATCTCTAGTTCAGCTCCCCCCTGACCCGTGCTGGGGATTCACAGTACTGACACCTTCTCTATTTAAACCAGTACTAAGGGTCTGATACTGCAAGTTGTTAGGAGATCTCCTAACTGTCACAAACGTCAAAGGGCATGTGAGGCACCAGAAACTATATGGGAAGTTTGCTGATCTCCCAGAAATAGCCTATATAATTTCTGTAGGAGGAAACAAGCTCAGTTTTAACTATGCACTGAATTAACATGCAGGTCAGAAGTGGACAGGATAGTTGACATTCTTACATCAATTTTTGCTTTAAATTTGTTTTAAGGATTTACTTTCCCTCACATAGGAAAAAAATTAATATTGGGGTATGTCTTTTTTTATATCTATCTAGCAATCAGGTGCATAGTAAGTAGCTACAATCATTGCTCAACGTTGTGTCACTGAACATGCAAAACTCAAGACTGTAATCTGCCATTTTATGTTAGCTAAGCAGCTGTGACTGCATGCAAATGAAAATCTGTTTTTTCGTATAAAGGCATGCATATGTGCATGCATGCATATAAATATAAAGATTCCTGATGTGACAATTTGAATGTAAAAGATCAGATGCCTAAGTAGCAAGATGAACACTAATATAACAACACTGTAGTACAGGCATTAGTGTTAGGATAAGAAGATATAAAAGGAAAGCTCTAAAACTAAATAAGGCTTTGTAATTTTTTTTCCTGTTCACTGTATTATGTTTACTACTATCTGCTACTTTGAGCAATCTGATCTAACTTTGAAACTAGCTGTGCTTTGAGCAGAATATTGAACTGGAAGACATCCAGAGATCCCTTCAAACCTTTTTTCAAAATTATTTTTTATTTATTACATTTAGATGGTTATACAATTATAATGAAGGGTTCAGCAGACTCAAATTCAGCCGGTTACTTCCATCTCCTTGACTCTACTTAATTTATCAAGATTTTGCATTTGCTTCCTCGATCTTAATTTTTTTTTCAAATCCACTTAGCTTACAACTGAGAGGAAAACTTTCTGGCAAGGAAAAAAGGAAATGATTGAGCCATTTCAGCAAGAATCCAATCTGTTGTTCCAGGACCCCCCAAGATTTTCTTCTCCCCATGAGGATGAGTGCATACCTTATGAAATACACCCCAACCTCCTGAGCAACAAAACTAAACACCGCTTCTGAACATGTGTTCCTAAGTTTAGAAAACATGATTAATTGGAGCAGGATCAATAAACAGTGAAATAATATGAATACTTCCTTTCTTCTCTAAAGATCAAACACAAACATGATTAGTTTTGATAATGTGACAATATCTGGAAGACATTTGACCTTGTAAAATGAGTTTATTCTACGAAGTGGAACGCTTTTTGTGAAAGTCAGGAAAGTCCTTTGCAAATGGTGGAGAGAGGTTGGGGGTTAATAGAACAAAATAAAAATCTGATTCAAGACAGGTGGAGCTCTTAATTTCAGCTCCTCCACACTTAATGAGAAATCTGTGCCACAGCCCTAATAAAGTTAAAAATTAATTGCAATGTATTGCCGATTAATAGCTAGTTTTCAAAACAAAGAGAGAATGGGGAATTTGCTCACCCTGGTATTCTACAACATCCGACAACACATACACACAACACAAGCACAGCCACCGAAGGGAGCTGTAAATATTTATAGGACAGGCACAAATGGAAAAGCAGGAACACCTATTCATATAGATGAAGATTAAACAGCACAACAGAAAATTGACACTGATACTAGCAGCAGGAATAAAAAGAACATCTAATGATACCACCCCTTGCATCAAAAGCTTTTCACCTGTAGCTTGGATGAAGAGTATTCAAATGTAAATATAAAAGGGCATTACACGACATCACAGCAAGAGAGATGGCAGCAAGCAGAAACTACAGAAGATGGGATTAACATAATGGGGATATGGAATCACACAGGATTTCAAAATGAACGTTATGTTGAAATGAGGCCACAGAAGACCACAAGCCCTGTAGTGAGTATAAGATTTAAGTGAGGTGAGGTGAGGAACTGCTATGGAGAGGAAGAGAATAGGCAAGGGACCAATGGTTTTGTAGAAGTTGTCTTACGTGCTACAGGGTCTGAGAAGGCAAAAAGGAAAGAAAACAAAAAAAGAAAAGAATCCGTTTAAGACAAACTTTCCTCTCTTTGGAGGAAAACAACCTGGCAACTGGAAAAAAAGTGAGGGAATAAAAGTATCACACCATTTAGAGTGTCCTTAATAAGGAGGACTATTAATGTAGACTGCCAATGTTTTCACTACTAAACAGAATGCTATTCCCCTGGAAAAAGGACAAAATGTGTAAAATGCGCAGGTAGAGAAAAGGCTGCAGGCTGCAATCCAAGGCGCCCAATCTTCGCAGATTCTGCACAGCCAGACCTTCCAGCCTCCTCAAGCTCAAACTGAACTGGTGCAAGACAGAATGTTGCAAAGGCAAGAGTAAAGCTGAGTCTATGTCTCAGAACAAAAACCTTCTTCAGGAACATCCATCAGGTCTCCAAAATCTGCCTATGCAACACTGCAGAACTGGGGCATATGTCATTATTTGAATGTACAATAATTTTACTTTAATGAGCATGTATTTTAAAAATCTATTAGTTTCCTTCTCAGAGCACTTCAGTGAATACAATCAATAACTCCTAAAATATTCACAACTAAAAGACAATCAAGAAGATATTGCAAGTGTATTGATTTAAGCAAAACAACATTTCAAACCATTTGGTTATCAATGGCATGTGGTTCCTTAAAAAAATATGCATGTGAAAACTTGTTTCGGGTTAAATGTTTGAACAGTGTTTCTATTTTTACATTTGCAAATACAGAGTAAGTAAATTCATGGAAGCAGCGGTTTTCATTTAATCAACATAAATGTCAAATAATAGACAGACTTGATATGTTATTAAAACAAGCTATAAACATTGTTAATGTTTCCTTGACAATGTCATAATTTTTCCTCTGAGCAGGAAGTATCCCAGCTATGCCAACAAAAATGTCAGGTTCCAGGGCCGGGAAATAACTGTGTCCAGAAAAATTAGTAGGACAGTATGCATCCATTTAAAAGAATCTTTGAAATGGAATTCCTTACAAATGTTCATACACACAATCTTAAAGATGCAAGACTCGATCAAGTTCAATAGAGTACATATGAATAATAAAGGAGTTTTTCCCCTTTTCAAAAATAGCCCAGAATTGTGTAAAATTTAACTTCTGATCTGTATTTAAAAAAATATTACAAAATAATGAACTGTAACTTAATGGGATGTAGGTAACATTGCCTTACATACACTTTTTTGCTTACAATTTACTGTGAACTAAAAGCAGCAGAGCTTCAGAAAGAGAAGAATTTCATGCCAACGAAAAACTTCCTAAGGGTTTAATTCAGTTTATTGAAGTCAGAGGGCAGCTGTTTTGGTTACTCTAATGGGCTTTGGTTCATGCCCTAAGAAAACAGACTAATCTGAGAGCTTCCCATTGGATTTATACAGGATATTGTAGGCCGCAAACACATTAGACTGGTCAAACTCTATGCCAGATTTCAAAAAAAGATCAGGAAGTTGTCAGAGGTTCACATGAGCCAAAGGAAAGTGAATGGCATAGATCATAAGATCATATATCGATTTTTCTCTAGAAAGTTTAAAATATACACTCTTGTGGTTTGGGCCAGATTGGCCCAATCAGGCAGAACGACAGATGCTCGCTCTCTCCTGCTCCGCTTTGAAGGGAGGCAGGAGAGAGAGGAAAAAAAGAGACTTAAGAGTTTAGAAGGTACTAAACTACTTTAATGAAATATTAATAATAAAATAATAAAAAGAAAATAATGAAATATATACAAAACCATATCAAGCTCCCAGGATTACAATCACGTCACCAGCAGGCACTGGGGAAGTCCCAGACTGGACTTAGTGACAGACTGGAACTGGATTCCAGATCTGGATTCAGGATCAGGATCAAAGGCAGATGCAGAGACAGAGTCCTCCTCAGACGCTGGCCATTGAAGAAAAGAGAGCATGAGGCAGATGGGATGGAATACCCTGTTGGTCAGTTTTGGGTCACCTGTCCTGTCCGCTCCTCCCCGCAGGTGTGACCCCTCTATGCTTTTCTGCTTCTGACCCTCCAACGGGGAAAGTAACAAAGTTGGCTGGCCTTGGTTGTTATAGCAACAAGTATAAGCAAGAGCCTCTCTGCATCCCATTCCTTGGCATCAACTATAAACATTGGTCTTACCACTCTGAAAGTGAACAGTTTTCTGCACAACATGCTGTTAATTTCAGCAGTGAGAAGAGGCCTAGCTAAAAGGTAAAGTTCCTGAACAAAATTGGTCCTGTTTTACCTCAAACCAGGACAACTCTGCAGAAAATGATTTTTGCATCTCCAAGCATTTTATAAACACTAAAAGACTTAGCTGCTAAGGCAAGAGTAGTTCAGAGAACAACTTGCTGTCTAATCTACAGCGCACCGTCAAAATTGTGATGGGTATATAGTTAGGGAGTGGCAGCTGGAATATGTCCCCTGCAGAAGCTAGTGTCTCTCCAGCAGTGCAGTGGATGCACAGAGGATTATGGGCACAGCGATCACCACCCTGCCCGCTGGGAGCATCCAAACCACAGCCTTGGCCCCATCTGCCTTTCACTAATTTCTATACACCTCTTCAACACAGAATGCTAGAGCTTCTCCCCTTAACTTCTGCTCTCGGCTCTCCCTTCCTTTAGCAGGGATAAGTGAGGTTATTTTCTCAGCTTCTACATGTCCCAAAGGATTTCACCCTTAGTCAGTCCTGAGCAAATACAGCACAATATGCAACCAAATATTCCTTCACAAGAGATTTCAACGTGTCACTCTCTTTCAACAGGCTACATGTCAAAATCACTTCCCCCAGTCAAAAAGGAACATGGCTTTCAAAATGTGCTTTGAAATTCACACACTTCAGTATATATAGAATGTACTTACAGCACTTGCAGAATATTTCAATTGGCTTCTTAGCAGGACAGAGGATTTCACTAATTCAAAAAAAAGTTGTGCTTTTAAAGTTATATTTCCAATCTCTAGAACAAGGTTAATGTAAAAAGCTTTTTCTAATGCTAAGATTCAAGGTACTTCAAATGGCATTAATGAGATCTGTTTAAATTATAATTATGTTACCTGTACTTTTCTTCACGCTGCTTCAAGAAAGCTGGCAATAAAGACAGCAACATTCATGCTGGGAATATTTATTATATGAAACAAGGTGAAAGGACAAATATTTGATAAATTTCCATAAGACAGAATCTACTTTATGCAGAAGTCTAACTGTCAGATATGCAACACACTGCAATCATCACAAGAGCAGCTGGAAGGTCAAGTTAATACAACTCTGTATATGCCAGTTTGCCTCTTTTACTTCATTAAAAAGTTGGATGTCTACTCACCAGTTTCCTGGGGGAAAGGTATTCATCCATAAGTAACTCTCCGTCATCTTTAATCAGCGGACTGGGATTTAGGTTGCCTCGCCAACTCAAATCAGTCACCCGGACTGCAGCTGAGGCTGGACAAGAAACTCTATCAGGATTCCTCTTCAGGTCCATCTCAATATGCTTTGAACAAAAGGATAACAAGTGGTCTGACTTTTCCCCGGTATTTATTATTTTCCCTTTAGCAAAATCTGTTTTGAGTCCCATTGCAAGTCAGCAAGTGTCTATGGAGATACAGGTTTCTCTAATCAGAAAGAACACAAAGCAATGAATCACATAACGTATATTCTTCCTTTTCTTCACTCTCAAGAGCTATCCTAGTCACACATCTCATTCAGCTTTGACTGTAAGCTTTTATAGCAAACTATCGTTTGCAGCTATACAAAAAGCCAGGCGTACCTACAGCTCTGTACAAAGAAGGTAGTCAAGAACAAACAACTCGGAACACTAGTCCTTTCCAGCCTTCTCACTACTCCACTCACCCTTCTCTGGTGGCAATGAACTTGCCATCCACATGGGCCTCCTGCCTATCCATTCCCTCTTGAGAAATGTGAACAGCACTCAGCAAAACTCTGCTGGGTTCCAAGCTGCAAGTGACAGCACCAAGACACATCACCACTTCTCTCCAGCATTTTGAGCTCTGTCTGTAGGTAACGTGAACAGCAGCAGTCTGTATTTGCTGTCCTAAATTAAACTTACCCTCACTGTTACTGACTGCCCTCTGGGTCAGCCAGGCCATGGCTAAAGAGTCTTGTTGAAAATAAAATTAAAACACAATTGAAACAAAACTGTGTATGCTTCAAGTGAGGAATGAAATCCAAAGTTTGAAGATTAAGCACTTCAAAAGTGTCCATTCTTCAATTCCCAGTGCTATTCCTTTTACAGAAATGTTAATAATTAACTTCGAAATATGAGAATAAGCGTATGTACACCTGTTAAGAGTCAAAAAGCAATCAGCTGTACCTGAATGGTACAAGCATTACTATAATTTACAGTTATTTACTACTACTTGGCAGCAAGGAAGTCTCACAGCTAGAAACATTGCTGTAACAACAAAAGGCTAGACTAGAGAAAAGCCTTCTTGCTCTGCTGAAGGGACACCTGCAGTTTTCCTCTGTTCTCCACTGTGAAGCAATACTTACTCTTAGTGCTGGAAAAGTAATTACATAATCAACCTAATCATAACTGACTGGCAAGGCTTCAGTGGTGGCCAAGACCTGAGGATTACCACCTTCCTTCCCCCTCATACTAATAAACAGTTAAACACAGGAGTGATTTCTGCTAGGAAAAATGTAAGTTCCGACTGCTCAGCTAGTGATCTCTACTCAAGAGGACTGGATGGTTAGTAGGCGAGAGAGGTTTACACCAAAAAGACTTCTTGCCCTGACTACTCACTTGCAGTCAAAATTCTTCATCTCTGCACTAGCAAAAGAAACTCAAAAGACTCGGTACTGTCAGAAAAAATAGCATCCCTTATCTGAAGAACAACAACAAAAGATTAACGATCCACCAAAACTCTCCCTACAGGATCTCCTAGCATTAGGAAGACAGGAACCAAAACCTCACACTCTTAAGTGCTCCTTTCAGATGCCTATCAGGGGAGAGGCAACCCACAGAAAGCAAAAACTATTTTTCCCAGATCACTGCGTGTACCTGGCAAGCATTCCTAGAGAAGCTGACTTCTCAAACATGTGACCCACAACAATGTTCAATGCTTAAAAAACATATTCAAGAACAAATTCTTCAGAGACACATTACTCCTTTCAATTTTTCTTAAAGGCTTATAAAAGAAACACCATAAAGTGAATTGAGCAGTGACATTTGCAGCTTCTAAAATCCCAGTGTGCCCACAGTAGTATGAGGACAACTGTCATATTTCTGCCCATTAAGAAGGAAAAGTGACCTCAAAAACACTACGTGTCTCAGTTTTTGGAAGAAAAACTACAACCCATAAATTTCTGTTATCTGTTTCTTTTCCCAGAGAATTCTAGAATTTCTCAGATTCTTTTCTTCTACTTTCTTTAGAGCAAGTCAGTATGATTTAGTCAGTATGCTGAGTTGCAACAGTCATCAGTTGTCCAAGGAAATTCAAGAATCTTAAGTGATATGAAGGTGTTCTGGTGGTGTTTTTATTTTCCTAAGAAAGAATTACTTTGGTCAATAACTGACTTGGATTAGAGTATCTGCCATATAAATGCTGGAATACTTTGACAGTTGCACAAGACTTGTGTTGGATTGTGTGCAAGTACTGGTGGTTCCTCCTTATTCAGGCGAGGATCATTATTATCCAGAGATAATCCCGTATGTTATCAGAGCCAACTGGAGCAATAGTGAGAAATCACTGATATAACATGTGAGTGCAAAACATAATGAGATAATAGCAGGACTACGTAGATTCAGGCTGTAAAGTGTTAATACACTTGCATAAAACAAATTATTGTTCTCCTTCCTTCAGTCCATCACTATTACATTTCTGAATGTCCTCCAATCTTTGAAATATGTGTTGATACAGCACTTACTTAAGGTTTGACAGGGAGACCAATTTGTGGCTTACTATCTGAAGTAACACTTCCAATTCTATACTTCCCGCTATTGATCTGCTGCTTGTAATTACTGTAACATTGGATTAGCAAGAAGAAAAGTATTTTCATTACAAATTGTCTGGGATCAAATTGAGTTATTGTCAGCATACAAAACTAATTTTTTTTTTATGTGCTTCCACCACTTCAAAACTTTCTCTAGAGAAGAAAGAATCTTCTTCTGAACATGAAACAAAATAACATCCTCAAAATGAGGAATATAGAAAAGCTAAGAGTGCAGGAATCCTAGTGGTGAGGTACCAATCTTACATAAAAATCCATAAACCTCCAAAATCTTCAGTACTGTGTAGGAGCAAGAAGGGGGCCTGGCACAACTTGTGTCCCTACAGATACAGGAGTCAGATTTTCATCAGGTCCACCTGACTTTCTCAGACAGGTAAAATCATTCCAGTAAAGCCACCTCACCCACTCATTTAAAATGCTAAAAAGCAAGTGAGAAATCTATGGCTCTGTCAAATGCACAGGACAAGTGACCACTGACCCAAACTAGTGTTAGCCTCAGTGGGATTGTTTACAGGGACTGGAAAGACTTCCTTGTTATTAAAGAGGTTTGAGAAGTCACAAACCTGAAGATTACTCCACAGAGAAGATGGCTGCATTGGATATATGTTGGATCTATACACTGAATGGTAATGCAGATCACTCCTGCAAGAATTTGTGGGACCAACAAGGATGGAAGCTAACTGCACCTAACACAAATCTTCAATGAATTCAGTGGGAGAGCAAACACCAGTAAGTAGATGAGAGTGACAGGGAAAGAGAAAATGGCTGGAAAAAAAAATGGGGTTTTGTCTTGCATGTGAACACTGAGAAGAATAAAAGAATGAAAGAAATCAATTAAATTGTTTTTGCAGAATTTGCATTGTAGGTCTTGACTTGGCAGGCGTGTGGATAACTAGAAGCAGGTAATCAGCGAGTGCACGAGAAATCAATGACCAGAGCAGTGAGATGGAAGATCTTGAATTCTACTAACAGTTAATCTACCAACTTTCCCCACTGCTGCCACTCTCCTCCCCAAAGTGAGCATGATGATGATAAGCTATTCAATTCACAGATGTTCTGAAAATTCATTAAAAACTGCATGACATTTTCAACATATATAGAGTAATACATCTAATAAAGATCATTATTAAAATTAAATTATTCTTGGAACAACATGTTATTTGAAATCCCTGCAGAATACTGTTATTTGCTAGAAAGAAACTGGCAGAGAATAGGTATTTGATGATCTTAGGGTGTAACAAACTGGTAAAAGTCCAAGATTTTATTTTCATGCTACAAGATTTATTGAAGATTCAATGATAGAATCAGGTATTCTTCATTAAATAGATATTAATACATATTTCAAATACAGAAATTGCCAGAAATGTTTGACTCCATATTAATTATGTCTTCTTAAGTCTGGGAAAGACCCTTTGGATTGTGTGACTAGGCATGATAATTTCTAATGCAGCCTTCAGGACATTACCTAAAGACTTTGTCCAAGCAATTAGGCTACTGTTTAAAAACAAAAAAACTCCGAACAATGGTAATCAATCCAGATTTACTCTAGGAAAGACATATACCTCTATACATTAACGTCCCGCACAAAAATGAAACTCTACTCCCTTAGGCCAGCTTCTCAACCAGCATCCTCTCCTGTTCTGTGGCTACCCATGACTTCAAAAAGTTCCACTGGACAGGGAGGAGTGCCATTTCAGGTAGGGTACTGCAATCTGTACTCTCTTATCTTTATGCCACCAGCCTAAAGATTCTCTAGAAAAAAACATTTGAGAACGATTGTGCTATCTATCCCTTCATGACAGGAAGCCTGCACTCCAGACTTCCATTTCACTTTCCCTGCATAATGTAATTTTTATTGGTTAGTCCAGAATCACAAATGGCAGTAGTGCCCATACTGTTACCACTGCCACAGAATGAAAACAAAGAATTTTGTGTTTACTAATGATTTGACAAAAGGTTTGGTTTGTAAGTCCCAAGGGAACTATGAGTTCCCTTAAGTGTAATTTTGTGCAAGTGCACTACAGATAACCTCTTCTGGAAAATAACTGTTTGGGCAGCTGGAATTTACTATGAAGTCATCAGGAAACTACTGTTACAATAATCCACCCCTAATGGCAAAAACAGTTCCTGATACATTTATGCAATATAAAGCATCCTGCAACACACCACTCTATTTTAGCAGGTGCAACCTCTAAAAAGTTGAAAAAGAAAACATCTGACCTGATATTAATGGGAATCTTTCTCTTCCATATATGACTTAATGATCTTGTCTTGATCTTCTGGTTTTGTTAAGCAGAAGGAGGTAACAACTACTTCAGTAATGCTACTTTAATATCAAGGGATCGTGTAAACACTATAAAGAGCATTCATAAATATTCCACTTGTGTGCCCCATGAAAGAAAAAAGTTTTTAGGAGAATGCTGAAATATCAAGATATCAATATCCCATTTAACATAATTAAAAATTCACTGACTTCAATGACATTGAATGACTTGAATGCTTACAATGATAGTTTTGTTTAACTGTTCAGCCAATTTGAGGCCTTGGTTCAAGCACCCAAATTTGCACATAAAGCAGGTGTACCAATTTGCCTTACTATTTACCTTCCTTATTTATGGTTTTACAAGCTGTAAGAATGCCTAAGAGTCCTTTGGTATTACATGTAAATCTTGCCCTACAGCTGCCATGACCATGGTAGGTAAGCCTTGGGATCTACATCCCACACAGTCCTTGGGGAAAGTTCTTGGGAGCTTCATGGGCTTTACCGCCATGCACAGAGTTGAGTTCAAACTGTGCCATCATCCAAAGCAGCAGTGATCCCAGAGAAGAAAATGCATGCTACAAAACCAGACTAGGTTTGAGCCAACATCCTTGAGACAAAAGGTGTTTCATATTCTTAAAAAACGTAGCAGTAATAAATAAAAAGCAATGCATTTAAATGCCCCCCATTTCTCCTTTATATATCTACAAATTGCATGTATTAAAAAGGCAAGATATATAATACTTTCCCAGATCCTGCTGAGGAGGTTGTAAGGTGATGAGAAATTTTTTATCATGTGTGCTGGAAATGCCTCTAAATTAAATAATTCTGGAGCTAGCTTGTCAAATGTTGTCCTGATAGCAGGATAAAAAGCAGATTGCTCTCTATTATATGTGCTATTACCTGTCAAAGAAACAATAAACCAAAGTCCAATCAATTGTTTTTGTTTCTGAGAGTCCTGTGGTGGGAGGGGATCTGTGGCAATTTCTGTCTGGCTACAAATATTCATTGATACTCTCTGGAGTGCAAGTCTATAGCTAGTGGCTATGAATGAGCATGGAGTATCTAAATCCTTAGCTGAAACTGCAAGATGCTACAGATTTAGATTTTTTTTTCCAATATAGGTGAACTTCCTGCTGCAAGAAAATGTCTCAAGAGGATCTTCTGCTGTCTGCACCCACTCCTCCTAAGCTTAAGAAAGCCTCACTCAGCCTAAGAAAAGCAAAGCAGGGGGTAGGATGTGGGATTAGCTGGTGAACAGCAGGGGTTATGGAAAAACAGAGCTCCAAGGTCCCTATGCCTTCACTGCCAGAAGGTTGCCAAATGATCTTACAATCATTTCAGTTAGTGGAGGAGATAAGAGTAAGTCCCTCACCATTTTAACTTTAGCAAAGTAGCCAGGGATTGGGAAGCTGCGTTTGGCTCTTCATGGCCACAAGGTTTTATCCAACAGTGTCCAGATGTTAAATAAGGGAGAAACAAGGCTGCTTTATTTAAAATCCTCCTGTCCTTATGTAGGGGTCCTGTCATGGATAGCTAATTCTACACAGGGACCAACGTATCTGTGCTTGTCACACACACAGATCCTGCTTTACATGTAGATGTCACTGGAGCAGAAGATTCTAGGCAATTCTGACATTACACTTTCATCTTTGTTAAAATGAAAAGTATTCAACTATAATGTTATTCTTTTCAACTATTCCCAATGTACCGATATTAATTTAAACCACAGCACCAGCTTAATGAAGTCTTTAGTCAGGAAATGCTTAATATCCTTCTTTTTGGGCTTTACCTCCAATATCCTATTCTTATTTCAGAAGACAGAATGTACAGGTAAGTGCATCCTGCCAGGCTGAATTAAGATTTGATCTCATGTTTAATACTCCACAGGTTATCTTAATATCTATTGGATGTTCTGTTAACCTTCAAAGGACAATAACCCAAACAATTACCTTTTCTAAAACATCAGCCAGGTCACTCAATTGCCCTCCTTGCATTCAAAAGGCCTAATTCAACAATTACTTAAATGGCATGTTACTGGACATACCAAGGAAGGACATAAACAAAGCAAGGTTTTGCAGAGTCAGTATCTTTTTAAGATCAACAGATACAGTTAGGAAAACAAGACAAGTTTTAGGCCACGCAAACCCCTCTTCATGTTATGGGCACTTACCCGTACTTTCCAAGCTCAAAGAGGAAATGTAACTCATTCACATGAACAACTTCACACACAGTGAGTAGGGGGATGACCCAAGTACAAAGTTCATCACGTGGCTAACCCAAGATAAGAGCATCTGCTGGTATCATTTAAAGTATTAACAAAAGCATTTCCCACCAGCCTCCCCCAAATGTGTATTCTTTCCTCACAACAGCTCTGCAAGAGGTGGTCTACAACCAGGCTGAACATCTCTCTGCTCTTCATCAGCCATGCTACATAAAGTCCCACAGGTCAAGGCTCACACTGAAGTAAAAGTTGTCCAAGTTATTTCTTCTTTGGCTTCTGATTTGACTGAGAAGACTTAAAAATATGAATCCCAGCATACTATTTCTGAGCTGCTGAAGCTGGGCTGAAGAAAGGCAGCCAGGCAGCCCAAGTGCCCAAGACCAGCACTACACATCCTACAACCACTCTGTAGGCAAGTCTGAGTGCGTTAAAAGAAAAGTTACCTTCAGGGAGCTCTCTGCTTATGACGTGTATTTGATATGTAGAAAAAGAAATAATACTGTCTGAACACATAGCCTGCAATATATATATTTTAAAAGTAAGAAGCAGCAAGATGAAATAATATTTTAGGGGGGGGAACAAAAAAAATAATCAAGACTTGAGCAGCTCAGGGCTAATTCATTACCCAAGCAATAATCTTCCCAAGTTAGTGCTGGTGAGTGAGGCCTTTGGACATATTCTGTTACCAGTGTAAAGGTACTTTCTTACTGAATAAAGCTTTTGTAAGCGAATAAACTAATTTGTCTGCCGATTTGCTTAGATTATACTGTATTCCACTGGTGGTCACATTGCACAAAAAGTTTGAGATTAATCTTCTGTAAGTGATGAGAGCCAAAGAATAAGTTAGAAGAATAAGTCCCATATAGACTCAAAATATCACACACTTCTAAAAATATTATATAGAAGGCGATGTCAATTGTTGCAAAGATGGGAGAATATAAAAAAATTCCCTTCCTCACTGTAAACTTAGTTTTGCTTTAGTGTTCCTCTAATTATCCTGTCACATGTAAAACCTTCTCACTGTGCACAAATACTGCTTTTAACCTAGCTTTTCTGTCTTTATCTGGGGCTTACGGCTTAAGCCTTTCACATCAGTTGACACTCTCCCACTTCATTATGAACAAGCTGGGTAAGTCACCTGCATACTGGTCTCTCTCCAGCACCTTCCCCCGTTTCTCCTGCACGCCCAAGGGTCTTGCAGGCTCTCTCCATTCATTAGTATAATAATATTGCAGTGCAGCTCAGTTTCCTGAGACACAAAAAGATGCAGTCTCTCCCTGCATAGGTGAGCGCAGTCTCAGATCAAGCTTACAACAGTGCTGCTCATTCAGAAGCTATTCTAACCCATGGACTCAGGACTAAGTGACAAGCAGAGAAGAAAAACTCTGGTTTTGGTCTCCAAAGCATTTTTTGTATCCACTATTTAGAAGCGTTTCCAGATTCCAGCTAAGAAAAGGACAATAAAACCAGGGTTTTTTTTTTCCAGCTACCGTTGCCTTGCATTTATGAGGTCTTTCAAATCCAAACTTCTGTGCAGGATGAAAATGCATCATATATGGCATTTCTGAGTTTCAAAGTGCTCTGTTGTCCCCAAACAATTTTCAGTCTGTTTCATTAGGTAATTAAGCTGATTGAAGCATGAGATTCCATGGCCTGCAAAGCCATTTGAAGAGTCATTTTCAACGCTGGGATGTTTCTGATTTCCAGTGTGTTGCATACATGGGGTACATTGTATAAAAAGAGATGAATTCAAGCGGAACTTGTAGGAAAATACTAAGCAGTGGAAGATGGCATAGGAGCTTATTTAGTAACGAACACTCCCACAATTTTAGCAAGAACAGAAAACTAGCAATGAAAAGGACTTTGCAAAAATCAATTTAGGCTACTAATGAGGTTGCATTATAACTGTCCTGCTGGGTCAAGGCAGATGTCCAACTAGCTACTGCAGTCAGAAACAGATGCTTAAAAAAATCATCAGAAGCAGAGGTAGCCCAAAGCGATCCTTCCCTTGACATACTGTTTTAATTTCTGGCAATCAGCTGCTTAGTAAATTTCCAAGCCAAAAGGTGCGTTGTGTTTGACAGCCAGGGAGATACATAGGGAAGCAATTATTTGTCATGTCTCAAAACATGACAAACAGTCATCCAACAACTAAAGAAACCACAGGAATTTTATCAGAAGCAGTTTCTAAAAAGGAGAAAGTGCATTTTTGCATCATATTTGTTTAAATTGTGGAAGACACTGGCAGAGGTTGTTGTGGAGAGCAAAATTACAAATGAGGTCAAAAGCAGTTAGATAGAATTATGGAGGATTCACCCATCTGTCCACACCATTCATTAATTTATAGCTTTCTTTTGCATCATCTCCTTTTTCATCTCCTCTTCTAGCTGAAAAGTCTCATTTATTTTGTCTGTTTTCCATTTCTCATCTTTATTGTACTTCACAGAAACAATTTCAGGTCTACCATTTACCCTCCAGGACAATCAGAACTGCACATAAGAGTCAAGATATGGCCACAGAGACACTACATGAATTTACACTGTTTTTAATTCCTCTGCTTAGAAGTTTTAATACTGTTTGTCTTTTCGACTAGCTGCACGATGATATTTTCAGAGAACTACCACAGCAGCTTAATGTTCTGTCCCAACTAGCAATAATTTACTTAAAGCCCTTAATTGTATGTACGTTTCTTTTGCCTATGTTCATCACTTTGAACCTGGGTGGATACTCTATTAAAATAAAACAAAAACATACCCAAGCACTACTTATGCCAGTAGCATTTAAAAAAAAAATAGAGAAACGAAAGTAGTATTAGAACTCAATACTAAAAAATTAAGTTAAAACTCAAGATGAAAAAAATATAAGATAAATAGTGTTATGCTATACTTCAAATACTGCTTCCTGATGTGAGACAATACAATCAAAGGAACGAGTGCTTTCTGAAATCTTTTTTAAAAAAAATAAATTAAAAAAAATCAAATAAGGCTTCTTTGAACTGGCCCGGGTCCACAATCTTTTCCTTTTAATACAGATACATTAGCCTTTATTACATCTGCCATGGCAAATCTGGTCTTCTGATTTGTATTATAGCAAGTACTTGTGGCCTTACTGATATAAGAAAGGTTTTGTTCCCAATTGTTTTCCAAGCCAACATATGAATCTAGTGAAGGTATAAAAACACTAACCATTCTACTACCTAAATTAATTTCTGTGAAAAGCTCACAAATTTTCTGATTCAAAAAAATAACCTCTTCATAATTGCTCCTGAAAAAATAAGCCATTCCCATTAGTGACAAATGTAGCAATCCCAAATTTATGGTATATTACATAATGTTCCTTTTTTTCAGCACTAAATTTTACTACTTTAAACTTAGAGAATAAATGTGGTTTCCTTAACAAGGTCCCCTAAGGAGCTTCAGTTAGATAAGCACATGCATCATCATCATAATAAATAATAACATCACTCCAGTCCAGTGCTAAACTGGAGAGAGAGAACACAAAGGCCAGAAAAAAACCCCACACCCCCCAACAAAACTTGTTAATGACAGCAACTCTGAGATCTGACATGCCTGAACACTGCATTTTTAATCCAGGTTCTTTCAGGCAAATTCAAATCAGGCAAAATAACACAAAGCAGAGAAATGAAATGAAATGGGAGAGTAATTTAAAAAAAAAGTTCTGAAACATTTTCAGTCTTTTGTACATTTGAAATTATTTTACCTTTTCTTCCAATGCCACTGCTGTTCTATCTTTCGTCTCCCATCCCTCTCCTACAGCAATTTTAATTTGCTAGTCACAGACATTCATCTCCATTTATCTCGAACAACTCAGTTGCTCATAGTGCAATTTCTTGTGTGATTGCTCCATGCCCTGCTAAAACAACAGTAAGAACACAATTTCTAAGAATAGAAAACCAAAACAACCGAACCAAAACCAAACCCAGAGACTCTGCGCATTCCACAATTAATAATAAAAGAGTACTTTGCATCATCTGTAGCAGCAGAAGTCCATGCTCAATAGGTCTTAAAAGCATAATCAGATATGAAGCAGTACAGCCTAGAAGAGCTTAATGAAAGTGTAACTGAAAAGTTTCCCAAGGAGATCATGAAAAGGTGAAGCATTTGGTACAGAAGAATCTACATATCTGCAAAAGAAGTTATTTACTGAACAATTATTTACTCAAAGAACAGTCATTTCCTAGGCTGTAGGAGTAAGTTCAATCTGTGTTAGAGAAAACATCGTCATCAGGCTGAAGGCTGAAGGTTGAAGCCAACATTTAATACATTTTCACTGTATCACTCATCAGAAAACTTTGCTTTGTAAAAGCAGTCAGAATGGAAAATAATAGGTGAGCAGGAACATTTATATTAGGAAATAATGACTACAGAAGATGAGTGAAGAGCCAGAATGGCACACGGCTCACAGACATGCCAAAAGGAAAAGGAGGGCTTAAGACATCCAGTTAACTAATTACTGTCTGCTAAACACTGGGTGAATATCATGAGTCTCTTGCTGATAGTGGGTTGATCCCCAAACCATTCTCCAGACCACAAAGGGGCCGTAAGTAGGACAGGGACCATACCTGAGGCCTTTCTGCAAGAAGCTGAACAAAGCTTAAAGCCTATAAACCCGGCATTGGTGAGTCTCTTCAGTCATTCAAGAGAAGCTGAGGAGACACTATGGAGGAGCCATGTTCTCTCAACGCGAAATACCCAGGGATGCTTCTACAACTTGCAAGTGCCCGGGAGTATTTATTAATCAGCATTTTTCTCCTCAGAGCTCTACCAAAGCATAAAATTTAAACATGCCATTAAACGTACCAGATTCATTATCCACACCGACATAAACGGAGAACTTCAGGTGGTTCCACCTCCACGTAGGTCTTGCTACAGCAACGCACACTCTTGGGGTCTTCAAGCCCTGGGACGCATTAGACGTGTACCATACCAGTCAACGTGATCACCAGAAAGGCCTTTTTTAAAGGCCCTAAACGTACACGTGCACATACTGGGTAACAAAGGGGAAATCACTCCTTATGCCAGTTCCCACGCCCGCCACACACACAAAGCCACCTCCAGGCTGCCCCCCCCCCACCCCCCCTCTCTCCC
>VYXH01009319.1:14198-35549 GCA_013397275.1 Burhinus bistriatus | reverse complement strand
CGTCCCCGCGGGCCCGTCTGCGAGCCGCGGCCGGGACAGCAGCGACAGCGGCGCACCGCGGGGCGCCGCGGACACCGAGAAGAGACGCAGCCTCCCCGCTGCCCGGTCGAGGAGGAGGAGGAATAAGGTTGGGGATCCTTCCGAGGCAGGAAGGGGATCCTGGCTGGAAAGAGCAGAGGAGGATGCCTGCAGAGGGAAGAGTGGAAATGTAAACAGCAGGAGCAAAGTGGGGAGAGCAGGGGCGGGCATGGCATTAAGGACAGGAACGGGACGGGAAATGCAGCGGGACCCTGCATGGGATTTGGGTGGCAGGTGACTGAAGGCAGGTAGCTGAAGGAGTGGGGGTGACAGTAGGAGGGGGGTTGAGGGCATCTCTTCCCAACAGCAGCTGAGACCTTATCTGCGGGCTGACGAATAGCTAATAACACCCTCATGCACAAAGGTGATTCCTCGCCCCTGCCGTTAGCCTGTATGCAGGGAACAGCTTCCCTGAGGCAATCACGAGTGGTAAGTGGCTGTGTGGAAGACCGAAAAATACGACTTGTGATGCATAACAAGGCTGGTTTCACCAAATCATTTTGCATTTTGACAAAATAACAAACAAACAGATTAAAAGACTAAATTTATAGACCAGAGTGGTCAAAAGATTAGACATGGCAGAATAAAGTTTGTCATAATCTGGATCCAACGGATGTGGTTTAACTTTCGTTGGTGACATGATCAAACATCTCTGTTGGTACAGGATTCCATGAGCAGCAATGTGCCGTTCTTTCCCCATTCCCCATCTCCTGGTTGGAGATTACCGTGGCATCATCACATTCCTTTTTCACTATTCAACCCCAATACAAATAAAGAATACTTTCTAATTTCTGGAGGGGGATTTTCTGGGACATGAGAAAATCACAGTGCCATCAGTGCCACCTGCACACCCAGGGCACAGACAGACTAGCGTACAGGATTAACTTCCCGTGGTTTAATGAGTTACCATGCATCTGCAGAGCCATCTTAACTGATCACATTAATAGCCCTTCCACTCTCTAAACCAAACGTGTTTGCTTTCCCTTCATATGATTTATTTAAAAAAGTAAGGGACTAAAGCACAATGCAGTCAGTTTTCACAGCTCCACTGAGAGGCAGTAATTTATTAGATCATGTTAATTCAATCATCCAGACTAATCTGTCCATAAATTAAATTTGCCTCTTCAAACACATGCATTACCTGATCTTTTAGACTCATCACAATGTATTTATTCAGAACATTGCTCTTACCATTCTCACTTGCACTTAGGAGGAATCCACATTTCCACGCTTTAGATACAGGATTCATAAATCAGGCATCTAGGAAAATGTGATCACACCCTCAAATGGTCCCACATGAAAAGCCCGCTTTTTCAGGGGTTTACTTTCAGGATGGTACCCGGTGTTTTCTTGGGAGCAGCCCTTAGCAGTGTTTCTCTTGGGGACAGGAAGGTAGGAGGTCTGGAGGACAGACACAGTGTCCTGTCTGCCATTTAGAAGAGGCTGGGGTTTTGAATACCCTACTTGCATGCACTCACCCCCTCACACCTCCAATATATACTGTACCTTTGTGAGGATGTTGGGGAGCAGCAGCTGCTGGTGGATTGCATCAGCATTTCCTCTGCAGCAACATTAAATTTACTCTAGGGTTTGGAAAATTCTATCTTAGACCATAGGTCAGGAAATGTGTTGACTCCCCTCTTGCAGGATCTGACAGCCAATTAACGTCAGAGAAAATCACCAGGGGCCTGATTTTCCAAGGTGATGAGCGCACTCAGCTCCACCTGGTGTCATTGCAGTCCAGCTGCCCATCTTCACAGGAAGGAAGGCAATGGGCCTTGACGTGCTCCAGGAAGGTAGCATGATTCAGTGAAAACAACACTGAATCAAGCATCTGCCTCTTGAATTTTATTCCCAACTTTGCCATTTATCTCCCAGGTAACTAGCTCAAGTCACCTTGACTCAGTTTCCCCCCATACCTCTTCTTGGCACACACTTCCTGAAGGTTATCTATGGAGTAAGTGTATCGTGTGCACACAGCTGCATGGTAGTTTACTTCTTTTCCTTCTTTTGCTGGAGATAATCTTGTTATGGCCAACCCAGCCTGAACTATTTGAAACCAATCAAAGAAGAAATGCATCTTTCCATCACTGATCAAGAGAAAAATCTGGCACAATTTCAGGGTAAATATAGGAGCTTTATGTCTGCGCTGTTCAGAGTTACTGTAATTGTGCTGGCACCATTCCCAGAGCTGAGCTAAGGTCAGTGAGAAACCTGTAAATTAATAACTGTGGAGCTGCTGTGATCTTTATCCAGGAATCATGTTGTACATTTGTGAAGCTTTATAGGAGAGGAAAGTTATGTTTCAGTTTTGCCAAGAAATGTTTAAAATTTTAAAATCTTGATAATTAGTATACCCGGGACCTATTTGGAGATGTTGGACCTGATTCTGATCTCACCATCACAGGAACTCCACGAAATGGGTTAATCTGGATTAATTATATTTGTGCTACCGAAATAAACAGTAATCAGGTGAAAGTTTCTCTGGAAACCAAGCCTAGATGGACCTGCTTTTCCTTTGGGGGCTTATCTTAAAAGGAAGAGATTTGTCTGTCCTCCTGGTTTTATCCAGTCACAAGCAACACCCAGTTACCAATTAATATTAAATAGCTAACTGCTGTTGCCACTTGCATTATTAACATTTAGGAATTACCTTATACTACAACCTACAGGACCAGAAAGGGCTTTTTAGCTAGAGGAATCAGTTTTCTGCTATTGCAGGTAACTACATCAGAGTCATTTAGATACCTGTCAGTGTCTTCCTCCTTCTGCTGAAAGGTTGGTCCAAAGCCTCTCTCTGAACCTCCTAATTTATAGGCTAAAATTATTTATTGCCAAGTTAGTTATACCTACTTGGCAATTTGGCCAAATTATTTTTCAGCTTAAAATAACTCTTCCCATCTGATGTTTGCATTCTTGATATATTTATAGGGCCCACTGTCATCTCCTCTTGACATTTATTTTGCTAAGTCATACAAGTCAAGCTCAAAATCTACTGTCATTAAAGACAGGCTCACAAGTCTTTTTATTATCCTGGTTTTTCTTTTCCAGCTTTTCTTTCTTGAAGATGGGTAACCAGAACAGTATAATTTACTCCAGATGTCTTGTGCAGTTGAATACTTGCCTTTTTGTAGTATAAATGTCTGGTATACGCTGGGGTCATGTTATCAAGGTTATAGAAAATGGGTTGCTCATAATCATCAACTATTAAGATGGGGTTCCTCTCTTTCTTTGTCCTCCCTGGTTGCAAAGGCAAGTGGAATGGAAGTCCCCACTGTAGTAAAAGGTTTTGTAACTACGTGACCCTGCACTGTGTACCAGTACATTTTATTCTGTTCCTATTACCACATCTCCTTATTCCCATCTTCCTCTGATGATACTCCTTAATCATTAGCAAAAGTCATTAGCATCCTTCTCTCTTTTCCAAATGGCACTAACAGAAATTAAGATAAGTATTGTCCATAAGAACCTCCACTGTAGACTTTCAGCCTGATAGTCCCTCTTGCAGCATGATCTCTTCTCCCCATTAGTCAGCCCTGTAATCACCTTTTTGTCTTGTGATAATCCCTTTTCCAGTGTTAACTACCAATTTTCCTTTGGGACACAGTACTGAAGGCTCTCCTAAAATCCCAGACCAGTAGTATTTTTTTTCATCTAGAAGATTAGTCCTCTTACCAGAGGTAGGTATAATCCACTTTTGGTAAACTCTTGCCACATTTTCCCATGTCTTTACTTATGCTTGCGGTCAAAATTTGTTCTAAAATGTTTCATACTGTTAGTGGTCAGACTGATGGGTATGTGTTAGCCTACATCTTCTCTCTCTTGCCTCTCAGCTTCTTCAGAACTGGCATGCATTTGCTGTCCTCTATTTCTGTAGCATCATTCCAATGTGACAATTTTGTTTAAGATGTTCTTTCAGTACAGCAAGGCAGAAATTACTCAGTCCCCAAGTAAAGTGTATTAAACTCCTGAAATTTTGCTTCCCCCCTGGATAACTTCCATTTCTGTGAAGTTTTCATTAGCCATCCTACTACTGCCACAGTGTTACACACCTCTATTGAAAGCAGAGGAACAGGAATTACTTTAGCTGTAAGTCCACACCTAGATGATCTTCTGGCATGCCCCATTTGGGTTTGATTTTCAACTATTCTTAATCTTTATACAAAAAGGTGTCAATACAGCTAACACTACCAGGTGAATACCATGTGTGGTAAAAGATGTGTCTCCAGAAGCTTATTATTCCAAATAGACAATACAGAGCAAGGATATTTATCCCCATTTTATACAACAAGACAAAAATCAAAACTAATATGGGATTAAGTGGGGAATTCATATTATGGTACTGCCACCCCCGTCCAGACTGCTGCTCTGCTGGAAAACTCTCCCATCTTGTATTGCATGATAAGCAGAACACTGACTACCTTTGGTAATTCCTCTGATGGTTAAGAACTAGCAACTGTCATGGTATTTTCAAAAAAAAAATCAACTCAGGTCTGCAGAAAGAGCTTTGGTTGAAGTCTTGACTATGGCATTAACCTCATGATTTCAGGTGCCTGAAGTCACTGAATTCAGAAGATGATGTGAGAACTGTTTTGACCACAGCAGGTGCTTAGGACTTCATCCTCAGAAGCGATGACTGAGGCCAGGAGGGAGTAAGAACTGATCCAAAGATCCGGAGGATGACAGGAGTCTGTGAACTGAATTTATTTTGCTGTCATTGCACCTGGCATGAAAAGAAAGGGCAATGAGAGGATCCGGTTAAAAAACTGTCTTCTCTGACTCACTGAAGCCAGGCGTTTCTTTTTGCTCCTTTTCACAAGCTTATGTGCATTCATAAACTGCAATCTGAAAGGAAAGCTTCGTCAGGCAACATATGGCACTTTGTACAAAGCTGTATCTTTTCAAGCTGAAGTAGACCTAGAAAAACTTCAGCTAACTGTTTTTATAGAGTATTTTAACTCACACTGAAAGATGGGTGATCATAGCTTTTCTTTGTCCTTGCTTCTGTGAACAAGTAAACCAAACTACTGATGTCACCAAAATCATACAGGAACTGTGTGTCGCATCTGAAGGTGACCACACACTCCAGAGGTCCTGACCCAGATCCTGAATGACAGAACCTTTCTCCTCTCACTGCTGCATCCTCATTCAAAGTAAACAAACCCCCTCCTTGGCTTGGTAGAGTTTTCAGGTGTACGTTTTTGAGGTACTAGATGGCAACAAAACCAGCAAATGGCGCCTTCTCATGGTGAAGGGTCCTCTCTTAGAGAAAAGGTGAGCTTAAGACAGGCTTCAAATGTGTTGGGATATCTCATTAGCTTAAGCCCTGGTCAGATTCAGCTCTGCTGGGAAGGAAGAACTCTGGTGGAATCCCACTTAATTTCATGCAATACCCAGTGCAGATGCCATACCAGAGGGCTCTTTCCTTCCTTTGTACTATTTTTTTAGAAAGGTAGGTTTTGGTTCACAACAAAGTGATTTTACCCAGAAGTGGTTGCATTACAGTGCAGTTCAGATGACTGATTGGGATGAAAGACATGAGGTAGCAAAGGTGAGACAGAGCACTATATTAGTATTTGAGCCACTGAGCCAGGATTTCCTAATTCCAGAAGGGCTTATCTCCTAATTCTGCCTTAATTTTAATGAAAAGTTGAAATAAATGAATGAATGAATGAATAAATAAATAAAGGTAAGATTTCTCTCCCTTCCCATTTTTACAGGAAAAGGAAACAAAAGGTTTCTCATCTGAAAAAATATTAAGAGCAAGAAAAGCATGCTTGCACTCTCTTGTTTATATCATTCCTGACCCAAGATGAATCAATTGTAACTTGAAATGCCTGTGTATAAAATAAAGATTATTGTTTTGTGTCTGCCTTCAAAGCCATCTACCTTTTTCAGTTTCTTTTGAGTCAAACTATTTCCTGGTTTTGGAAAGCTCAAGGATGCTATCTGCACACATCTGCTCTTCCAGGGTATGGCACCATGTCCCACTTTGTGGAACAAGTCTAAAGTTGCCTTATAGCTGCCAGATAGTCATTTTTACTAAAGAACTGGTAGGTACAAACCCCAACATTGTTACAACTGCAGTACCAATCTAGGGCTTTCATTCAGTTTAGGGGCATCACAGTGCTTGGTGTGGTAGAAATCCTCAGCAAGAGAAAGTCTTGCTGAGAGGGCTTAAAAATGGCAGGCTTAAAAGAAAAATATAAAAGTTCCCCTCATTGGCTGTGGGATTAATGCCTCTAGGACACAGAAGGCCTCTTGCTGATGGTATTTATAATTCACACCTGGTCCATGTTGTTGGTGGTCCTTGCATTTCTTCTGGGATGAATTCCACGGTCACTGATGGAGTTACAACTTTGTTTTCAACATTAAACTAAGAGAAAAATGAACTGATGTTGAAAAGGAGTTAAGGTCAACGACTGTTTCACCACAGTTTTTCAGGAGCATCACTTGTTGTTTGCAGTGCAAAGAAACCTGTGGCCTCACTGCGCTTTTAGGTCTGTTTTGCCAAGCAGGCATTAGCTGTGAAATTCATCGAGTTGTCTGTAGGCAGGGGAACCAGCAGCTTTGCAACGTGTACTCAGTTTTTGTGCCAATGCCAAGCCACCACAAAATGTTACCAAAACAGAAAGGTGTCAATTTATATTCACTTCCCATCAGTGTAAATGACAATATATGGTGTGAAGCAGTGAAGAAATTGGGGCTTTTAAAAAAACTGATCAGGGCAAAGGACTAGTTTACATGCCATTACACCACTAGTTTGCATGCATTTTGCACAGTTCTAAGCTTACTCTGAATGCAACTCATGTACACCAAGGCTTTCAGCCATCACTGCACCAGCACCGCTGCAAGCCACGCTATAGACAACAGCTTTGGCAAAAGTCCTTCACAAATCACTGTCCTACAGGGGAGGAAATAAGGTGGCTGGGGCACAGTCTGCAGTAGTGGCAGGAGGAGATCAGCAGGTAGACAGGGGGCAGGCAGTTCTTGCAGACTGGAACAAATACTACATACCCTGTGCATCCCCATGCACACCTATGTAATCCTAAGGCCTAGAAGACATGGCTCTCTGTTGTAACACGCAAAGAGCCAAAGTGCTTCTTTTGCCTCAAGTGCCTTGCTCATTCCTGGTGCTCCCAGGGGTATTTCAGCTCCGTGGTCTACTAGGTGATTTGTGCTTGCTTCTGGCTCAGCATCAGTGAATGAGCTGAGCAAAGGCAAAAATAGTCCTATCTGCTCTGTCAAAGGAACACTTGACCCTACACATCTGCATCTGCTGCACACAGCCTGGATTCAAGTCCAGCAAATACCACACAGGAATGAAAAGTGATGTAACACACCACCATCCAGTAGTGGGATTTTCCCCAGAATTTAAGGGTCTCAGGTTGCCTTTTCAATGGATGGCCTCTTTGGAAAGCCTTGGGATTCATCTGTATTTGGGTCATTGTATTTGGGTCTAACTTCCTCTAGACTAGTGGAAGGAATCGTGTCCTCACAGAGAGGGAAGAATGTTTCCCTGTCCTCAAAATGACAGGAGAGACCTGATTTCCAAATACTCTCCTTACAGTCCTGGCTCTGATAATTCATGCTTAGAAAAAGGATTGTGTACTTTGATATTCCAACAGCTAAATTAGATTAGCGATGAGAGAAGATGGATTATTGGTACGCTTCTGTGCTTTTTATGCATTGTCTAGAAGTTTCAGTAAAATTCAGCTGTTACCTAACTGAGCATGCTGGGTGAGACCAAGACAGATGCTCAGGTAGTCTTTCAGAATATTGAAAACAATAAACCACATCCCAGTCCATACAAATTTCACACCTACCTCAAATGCCTTGCTTGACAGTTTGTTTTCAAGGCTGGATCTGTCAGCAGCCGCACTGGCCAGTGACAGCATGTGGCAGTGAACATGGCAAGTTGTCTGCTACAGGGGACTCCAGCCATGCTTGTTGGCCAGCTCTTTGACCATGAAAACCTGCACTTTATCACTGCATGCTCGCACTTCTGGCTAAGCACTCCATCCCAGTATTGTCTTCTCTTGAAACACCTTAGAAGAGACCCTGGGGTAAACCCTTATAGTGGTTTCATAGAAACTCCTAGTGCCTGAGCTGAGTGGTGCACATTTGGCTGAGCAAATCCCCTCAGAAGACAGAAATACAGAATGGGAATCATCTCATGACCACAAACTACTGTTATCTGTAGGAGTCATGATGCTCCTGTAGTACTGTGATTCATCTCCATTCCCTTCCCACAGTCTGAGCAAAGACCTTGCATTTCCAGACTTGCCCACCATTGTTAGCAATGGAGATGGACCTTTGACAAGTGCAGTTTCAATTTGGATCTGAACTTTTGGGAAACATAAAGAGGGCAAAACCAGTGCTGGATTTGCTCCTGGCCTTTTCTAATATGGTGCAGTGCAGACACTGGATTCATTCAAAAGTATTGCCATAATGAGGTGAGCAAAAGTTCATGCATTGCATTAGCATTTCACTAACACAACTCGGTGCAGTGTTTGGCTCTTGGTATTTTGTAGTGGAGGCCAATGTAGACAAATATGTCTAAAATACTATGAAGCAGTGTGGTGAAATGTGTGTGTCCCCAACAACTCCCAAGACATCACCACTGTCAGAACCTGTCTTCCTTGGAGTGCACACAAGCCTCCCCTGTCCTGCCCTACACTGGTCACTCCCTATGCCATGCAGTGGATGTGCTAACACAGGGACATTCATTAACAGACCATTCACAGTAATCTTGCGTATCATAGACTGGCAGCTGGCTAATTTCTATGTTATCAGTTGATTACTCTTTGCAGTAGCAGATCAGGGTGCAAGTTAAACTAGCATTAAAAATACATTTCCTTCTCATTCTCCTTAAAAGTCAGTGGAAACACAAGTGTGCAGCACTCAACTATGTATTCAGTGTTTACCAGCCAGTTCCTGGTTTGTGGAAGGCAGATTTTCCAGGTGCAGTTCACAACTTTCTTTTCTGGAGAACTGAACATGTATGCCTACAGCTGTTTGCATAGGACACTTCGTTCTCCTTTGAGATACTTGCCTCACAACGCATCCAACCCTTGGCAACCTGCAGAGTGAAATAAAACTGGGGGGAAATAAATAAATAAATAACCAAACCATGGGTGTGATCCCAAACCTGCTGAAGTTAAAGGTAAAGATTTCAGTTCACATCCACCACCTAGCCTACACAGAGGTGCCAAACTAACTTAAACCTATTGGGCTATCCAAAACTACCACCTCCACAAAGACCATATTTATAAAATGTTGTTATGTTGACTGACAACTATTGTGATAATTCCAGTTCCGTGATCATTAAAATAAAACCCTTGTTCCAGCAGCATGCTTCGCTGCAGCAAGAGTTCAGTGAAACTGTTGCCTGCTGCATGCAGTAAGTACAGGATCTTAAAACACAGAGTGAGAAACCACATTTGTCACGAAGTCAACATCCCAGCAAGGGCAGATCCTGTACCACACCACACACCTTGTTTGTGATTGCAGGGTTGAATTGCTTCCTCATTGTTTATACAGCAGCTATCTAGGAAATATATTCAGGGAGTATCCTAGTACTTGCAAGCACAACTTTCTGATATGCCTGTTTTTTAACAAAGATGTTAGGCAAACATCTTAGCTGCTGAAAAACAGAGGTCCCTGGGACCACCCTACCTTGCTGATAAGTCTGTAAGCCTTCCCGCTGTGTGGCATGGTGCATGGCCAAGTCCCAGATACATGGGAACCAGGGCTACTTGTTCTGGAGGTGCACTCCCTGTCGATGCAATGGGCAGGACCAGGGAGCAGAAGGCATTGGTGCCTGGGGGCTCAGATAGCTGATCAAGATAGCCAGGGACTAGGGCTAATGACAAAGCTCTGTCTGGATGGAGAAATAAAGGAAAGAAAAGAAATAAAAAGCAGGAATTAATCTGAGGAATATTTCAACCGTGGTCCCTGAAATGCCACAGATAAGGAAAGATCTTAGAGTAGGAAACATCTTCAACTTGGACATAGCAACATCTGAGTAGCTTTCATCCAGCAAATTCATGACGCTGTTTATGCAGGAACTTTATATCATCTTCCCTGCTGCAGCATATTATCTGCTTAAGCCTGACATTTTAAAATACCTCTGCCACATGTAGATGGGCAGGTGACTCAGTACAAACATGCAGACCTCAGCTTGGCCCTTTGATAGGTGCCATCTTATCACAGTACAGCTTGTGAAATCAACAGCTACGATATGCTTCTGGAAAAAAGCATGCCAGCCAGAGGCTAGATCTGCTTGCACAGTCACTGCATCTGGCATTACAGCTTATGTTACCATCAAGACTATCTACGGGTATCATCCCACCTACGTACAGATGGAGCTGCTCAAGGGTCTGTGACAGCCCTGAGGAACTGTGGGCTCAGGATGGGGCATGCTGCTCGCTGCTGTACCAAAGCCAGCTGAATGACAGCTCAGAACAAGGTGCGATTTTTGTGTCAACAACAGGATCATTAATACGAGCGTCAGCAGGCTTCCAATCAAATCCCTTTCTTGGAGTGACACAAAGGGACTAAGGAGGTATTTTTTGTTGACCCTAAGGCTGAGGTCCTCTGCCCTGGACTGCAGCATACAGACAGTGGGAAGTGCATGCGGGCAGAGAGGTCTCTGCTCTCTAAGCCTCCCTGGCTCCTTGCCTGAGCTTCAAATGCAGCCTGCAAAGGTTTGACTCAAGACAATTTGATGGGTACTGTGTGGGTGGCTGGAGGCAAGAGAAGCCAAAAAAAAATGAGGGATCTGTCTGTCAGCTGATCTATTTCCTCAGATTTTTAATGCAAACCCTTCATTTCCGTAAATACACTCTGCATGCTGCTATGGATAGGGTATGGTTATAAGTGTGATAATGTAAGAAAACAGTGCAATACATGAACCACAACTGAAGAGTTTTTCATGTATGGACCACATTCCTTATATGTGGTAATAACATCCATCTGATAAATTCATTTATTTCTGCAAACAGGTCATAAATTACACGTCAGCATAGTAATCCCCATTTATCCCATTCTTTGACCTCCCCTGCAATATGCCTATTGAGTATTCTCTACTTGCACTGCTTTTAACTTTAGCAAGTGTTCTAAGCCCTCTGAATTTTCATAATTGTTTGCCAACAACTCCAGTGATTAAACTGAAGCTTGAACCATGCCTATTAATAAAAACTCACCACTTGCCTTTTCTGCAAATCAGATTTCAACAGCACTCCTCTCCTGTTCCCCCTTGTCTGGCTCTGACCAAAAAAAATATACAGGACCATTTGCCAGGGTTAATTTTTAATAGTGTCCTCACTGCTGCAGCAAATGAAGTCATTTATTATCCAGCAGTCAGAATGCTAACACACTAGGCAATAACAAATGCTAAAAGAGGTGACTCAGGCATAAGCAATCAGGTGGAGTTTTACATTCCCACCTGCTGGATGGCTCAGCTCAGAGGGCCGAGCATGATGCGTTGGTTTACCCTACACTTGCACTTTCATCTGAATGACATCTGGATTCAAGGCATGCGGCCAGCAAGGTTTATTTGCTTAATAGTCATGTGCAAAGCATGTACATAAACAGAGTCTGTGTGGCCAGCCATCCACTCTGCCTGGGCACTCTTTTCCTCTGACGAAGGAGGTTAATATTCCTCCTATGCGGTCATCTCTGCTGCAGGAACATGTCAGCCCAGGCAGTTTGGCCCTAAATAATGCTTTGTGACCTCAGGCAGACTGGAGCTCAGCCTACCCACCTGTAAAACAGGTTTCATGGTAGTCGGCTTTTTTCTAGAAAAGCTAGCAGGATTACTTCATGTTTGACATCTCTGGATGTGAACTGCTCAGTGACAGAGAGCATTTTAAAAGAGCAGCTGGATATCAGGGCCAAGTTGCAAGCTGGCAGCCTTGTGAGCAGGTAGAGATGACCACAGAAGCTGCACTGTTCTCATCTCATTACCCAAGATCCTCAGAAAGGCTGGGATGCAGATGATTCACAAACCAGAAAGTGCTTTTGAATTACTTATTAAGTAGGATTCATGTTGATTTTACTGCTCTAGGATGCACAGGGTTGGGCTGCAGAATCTCTTTTGCCATCTTTTCAGAGTGAAATGTTGTGGTAATGTAGAGTCCTCTCACTCATGTATCTATCACCATGGTATTTTTGCCTCCACGTAGTAGTCCAAAGGCCACTGAAGAAGTCCGTGAATCTTCCCCATATCTGCAGTAAGCTTTGGATCAGAGCTCAGTAAGCCAGAGAGAATGTGCTGCTGAACATGCTATAACATGCTCACTACGGGAGAGCTGGGATAAGTGTGCTCCCAAAAATGAGGAAGATCTTGACTAAGGAGAGAGCAGCTTCCTGCTTAGTCCTCACTGGAGCACACCAGTGCTGCTTAAATGAGGGAACAGAGCAGCTCTAAACCCATTCCCTCCCCTGTGCGCTATTCCAGAGAAGCTAGAGAGAGAACATTGTATTACTCCTAATTCACTTTGTGATTGTGTAAGTCCCTCAAATCCCACTGTCAGTAAGCTCTGATGATTTAACAGCTTACTGAAGGGAAACTATAGCTAACACCTTCTATCCTTATCAAAGCGTGTTGCTAATAAGGACTAGGAAATCACTCAGTGTTAATACAACATCTGTAGATTAACATTAGCTTACTCATGTTTTCATAGTCAATGGCTGAAATTCCATCACTCACTTGGATTCATGTCACATTTCTGATCAGTGTTTTGGTATGTTAGCCTCAGTATTCCCCAACTGAAGTCCACTGACTGTAAGTGGAAAAGGCAAAGTCAAGAGTCTGAAGCCAGAGAAGAAATCTGCAACGTGTTGATTTGGGCATCTCAGTTTAGCAACTTTGCAGAAGGTTTCACTTCAGAAATGTTTAGCATTGGTCCTCTGAAAGCCATCAGACAATATCTGACTGATTTGCACGTACACACACACACTTACATCACTGCTGAGCTCATGAACACCTGCCTGAAAAGTTACCTAGAAACATGCAATGATCCTGCACTAGTCCTGCAAGATGCAAGTCACTGCAGGTCCTCCTCTGCATTTTACCTGCCCTGATGGAGAAGTGGCAGAAAGGGGATGACTGAACTGCAGACAAAAAATGATACTGGTGGTCCACTTTACCACCTTCCTCAGTGGGGGAAAGATCTTTAATAAGGAAGGAGGGAAATGCCAGCAAAAAGAAAATTTGTGTGAAATAGGTGTAGAAGTAACCTGGAGAGATCAACTATGCCCCTTCTGTGACTGAAAGAATGATTTCTACCCCTGTGCTGCTCTTGAAGGCATTTGCATAGGAGGGCTATGCCCTCACCATTAGTAGGAGTCTCTCAGGACAGCCTAGATGGGATAGTGACACAAGAACATAGACTAACTGTTAAGGAGATCTTCCAATATCTAACCTGAATCTCACTTGATGTGGGAATACTGCTACCACCATAAGCTCACAGGCAGCTGTATAACTCAGGATCTCTAGCTCTGATGGCAAGCAGCTGCAATGCAGGATAGTCTACCTTTGCTATAAATAACATGAAGGCTGAGGTCACCAATGGACTTTGTTACTACAGCAGTGCAGATTTTAGGTAATCACTGAAAGGCATGAAAGAAGAGCTGGAAATGCTCCACAAGAGCATCAGGAAGAGAGTGCCACAGAGGAAAACAGCTGTCTGTAATGGAAAGGGACCAGATAAGCAAGCTTTACTAAGGTTGACGCAGGAGTAGAGCATGCGCTGGAGACTCAAGAGCACCAAGAAGCAGAGAGGTGGTGGGAAGGCTGTATTCCATCCCCCTGTCCAGTCCACAGGGTAGCTACATTTTATGTGAGTACTGCTTTGCATCAGCTTTACTTGCTCACAAAGGTGGGAACCAAGGTTCATGACAGCTCCTTACAGAAGAAGGAAAACCAGAATTTAGTGAAGGACTTGACAGAAGGGAAGAAAAGGCTCAGCAGCTTGAGTTTGATGATGAGAAGGAGGGCTGTGTGGCAGGGATAGAGATGATGGGCAGCCAGTACATTAAAAGGCAATCAAAGGAAAAGAAACCAGTAGTTTAACTGTGTAAACACAAATGTCTTCAATTCTATCTGGTTCTATCATGTGTGTGTGCCTGAATCATCCTGCACAACATTGTTTTGAAATTTCTGAGAGAAACAGATGTAGTTAGCAATTGTTCCTTGATGCTGAGGGGAAGAAAATCAGCATTAGCTGACGAAGAAGTAAGAAGAGTCTAATAATAATAATAATAATAATAATAATAATAATAATAATAATAATGATGTTAGTGTCTTCTCCAGGAGAACATGTGGGATGGTCTGAGATTTCAGTACAAACTCATCTGGTACAGAGAGGCCTTGAACTACACAGATAAATATGTTGCAGATCAGCGAACGCAGAAATGACACCGAGTGCAAGACATCCCTTAGTAACTCATCCAGTTTCCACTCCTGGAAATCTGACTCCTGCCAGCAAAAGTGACACAGACGACCCAGAGCATGGTAAGTGATCCAAACTGTCCCATAAAGAAACTGATAGCGTGCAAGCTGCAAAGTGTTCAAACTTTTCTGTAGAGTTTGAAAATGAAAATCACACAGGGCCTAAGTATCACGAGCCCTTGTTAGCAAAGTAAGGCTTTCAACTTCCAAAGACCTGAGTTACTGCTGTATGAAGACAAAGGCAAAAAACCTCCCTCAGAGTGCAGTGATCTGAGGATCAGGCTCCAAGGGAATGACTGACATTCAATTCAAGCTGACAGCTAACAAAAGCTCCTGTACATAAGCCAGCAAACCACTGCCAGGAAAATCAGTGTGGCTCCCAGCTTGCAGATTTCTGCATTACCAGACCTCTTACCCTGCATGACCATTGCTGATCTACACTGGGGGGCTCAGCAGAGAGTGGAAGGAGACACAGGACCTTACCAGCCCTGGTCACTCTTCATCAGGTGGGGGCATTTCATGAAGGAATCGGTGTCACTTCTAAGTAACTCAGGCTCTAGACTCACCGCGTGATCAGCTATAAGTCCCGGGAAAAAGCACGAAAACTCAAAAAACATTTGTTGGGAACTTAAGCAAACACCCACAGGAACAAATGGGACACTTTCTGTAGAGGGCAGTGTGCTTCAGATCAGACTGAAACTAGCAGGCAGTTGTAGAAAGCAGCGCTGCTTGTAAATACAGTCTCAGAGATCTAACCTACATCTCATCTCTCCCCCCACCAGCAAAATCTGAAGTCCAAACATCTCACCCTCCACTCAGGTGAGGACTTCACATTACTAACTATTGCATATCATGTATAGGGAGATACGAGTATTGTTCATTCCTACGGTGTCTCTACAAGGAGGCTGACTCAGTGGAAATGACCAGTCTTTGAATTACAGGGGGTGTGTGCATGTGTGTGTGTGTGTTTCGGTTGGGTTTTTCTTAATAGAAAAAAGGAATCAGCAGTTGTCTGTATTTTTAAACTGTGGAACAGAGACCTCGTTCCACTTCCAAGCTCTCATTACAAAGCCTTTCCCTTCTGTGAATCCAGAGCATCTTGTCTCTACAAGTTTCTATTTTCAGCTCCTAATTGATCAAATCCAACTGGTAGCAGAATTAATTTCAGTCAGTGGGAATCTTTCCTCTTTCTAGCTTTGGTGGAGCTTGGGCCAGGCACCTGGCAAGGTGCTGATTGGTTTCCTTGCTTATTTCAGTGAGGAAATCCATGATGAGAAGGATCCTGTCCTGGATCAGATAAACCTCCAGGACTGATGATTTTTCTCTGCCCACACAGAATCTTCTGCAATGTTTCAAAAGGCTTGGTTCAAAAAGGCCTAAGCACTCCAGTAGAATTTAATCCAATCTTAATGCCATTATTTTGGGGATTAAAAACAAAGTGGTCCCACTCACTGTGATGTTTTTGGAGACGATATAGAGGAAGATTTTGTTGACTGATTGAAGGTTGATTAATTAATTCAAGGTTTTGTTTTGTTAATTGATTACTGCAGGAGATCTCTCCACTTCCGTATCTGTCTTAAAAAAACCCTTTGAAACCAGGACGAGCCCATCTTCTTTTTTCCTCTGTGTGGTCTCTCAGTTGGACTTCTGCTTCCAAGCCTTAGGTATCTCGGAGAGTCCCAGGCGCTTAGGATGATGGTATGTACTTGCAGCATTTCACAGTTGTGAAGTCTCTTGTGGCTATGTCTCTTGGTGCGATTTGCAGTAAGGATTAGCCCACAGACTTTTCCCAGTCTCTAGGAGACTGTGTTAAATTATAGTGTTGAATAGTTTTAGCATGGTTTCTTTGAGATGACTTTCTTGTGCTGCAGAAGACTCAGATTTTCCCCACAGTCTTTTTATAGTAAGTCACTCACAGTATAACAATTCATTGTTGGGAGTAAATTCTAGCCTTGCATCTCCAAGTAGATTTATCTGATCCATTAAGAGCTTGTCTCAAAGGCTGCTTTCCAAGTTGTGCTGTTGTTGGGGCTTGGGGCTTGTGATCTAGCAGTTATTTTCTCTACAGCCTCACCAGGAAGCTAGAAGAAGATTGTCCATGAGTCATGATAATTTTACCTGTGAATTCAGACCCCAGGCAGCTCAGAGGCTGGCCACTGTTTCTCAAGCCTGATACTACTATATCAACAGCCTAAACTTTAACTGGGAGAGAGTATTTTTAAAATAGAAAGGAGGAGCATACACTTCATTCCATCACACAGCTGGAGCTGTTACTTGTAGCTTATATGAATAGCCTAGGGATCAAGAAACTTTCAGGTTTTCCTTCACTTTTCAAGACTATCCTGCAGAAGACATCCTTTCCAGCTTGGGAGTAAAGCAAATGTTTTGTGTATACCCTAGACCTACTCCAGATTTACAACTGAGCCTGTCTTAAGCACAGGCTAGTTCCACTGGCACATGTAAGTTTTCAAAATTGTCCTCCTCTGAGCTAATAAAGCTCAGTTTTGATTTCCTCCCATAGCAATAATTATGAGGGGTTTCCCCTCTCTGCCTTTAGCCAATTTCCTTTGCCATTTCTGAATTCTCTCACTAACACAAGCAAGCTGCGTAGCAATGAGTCTGCCCTTCCTAGAAACATCCCTATAAAGAGAATGGGTTTGAAGACAGACTCTGTGAGCCTATTCCATCCTCTGTCACAGGTAACTCCAAAATACTCACAGATCTGCAGAGACTTACTCCACTCATTAAAAAAAAAAGAAGGTGGGGGAGGGGGGGCAGGGGGGGAAGAATGGAGGCTGTTAGAGAATGGAAGCCAAATTAATTTCAGAAGAAATTGGTTCATCCCTTACTGGCATATGCAGAGTTGCGTCAGCTTGCTGCGGAAATGGATTTGGCCTTGTATTTCTGAGAATCCAGCCTTGTTTCAATTCTTCTGAACACTTCCTTCTTTCCTTCTGACTGCACTTCAGTTTTGAAGTTTTGATCCAAGTATCAGATAGGCCCACGACACAGCTGACTTGCACCCAATCGAACATAAACTGACAGGTTCTGATACCTAGATGGTGCATGGGCCACTAGTGAACAAGAAGGATAAAGTCTCAGCTTCTTTCCTTGCTATAGCAACAAAGCATGTTGTGATGATAATTTTTTTTCTGTTTCATAAGGTGGTTGCCATGGCAAGTTATTTGTGTTGCATTGTCAGAGATTAAAAAGAAACAGTTTGTGTTCTCTAGAAAACTCAAAATTTTAAAAGTCGATTGCACATCAGTTCGCTTTCTGCCGTGACACGGGTCATCCTCTAAGCTCAGCGAGAGATGAGCAAGAAAAACATCCCAGTATAGGAAAAGTACTTGCAAGTTTCTTCCGTGTGGTGTATCTGCAGAAGGAATAAATTAAAAAATCATGAAGAACATGGTGCTGTGGGGAAGCAAAACTCACAGGGACCTCCGCATTTCTCAGTATGCTCTCAGAGACGATGTTAAGGAGAGCACAGTGATATAGTCTTCCTTCCAAACACTTCAAGAAAGTTTCAGTTACAGAGAAAAAGTATGCATCCAGGAAAATGGACTAGCTGAGTGCAGGGAGAACTCAAAAGCCATGGAAAGAACCAGGAAGCAGAAGCATAATTAAGAGTCAGGAGAACTTGTACATATGGTGAAGTAACAGGAGACTCAGAACAACAAAAGCAACTGAGATCACTAATCTACCCTCTGTGTCTGCTGAGAATTGATATGCACTTCAGTGTATCAAAAATATATGACGTCTATCTGGATGTATTCAAGTATGTATCCTTGTGAAGCCAAAAAATTCCTGTTATTTACTTTGCTGATGATTTTGATGATCGCAAAAATGTGTCACGTTCTTTTGGGGTTTTTTAGGGGGAAAGAAAGAAAACTTTGCCATTGCCTAGGTGTTTTTACTAGAAATAAATCTAAAAAAGATTAATGTTTCAAAAATGTCACGGATAGCCGTGATCTGTACCTGGTGAGCAAGTTCAGTTGCTAACTAAGCTCTTGGCGTAAGTTTGTATGTCACACAGTGGAGAGCTAAGCTCATGCCTTCTCTATGACTCCCCTCTAGCAGAGGTTAAAGAGGGAATGACAATATCAAGAAGTTATTTTTTGGTTCACAGCACCTACAAAAATCAGTGACGTAGCTTCCCAGACTGAGTTTAGAATAGTGTTACAAAAAGTCATGACAGGATAAGCATGTCCATGAGTTATGGTCTCCCACCTGCAAGCTACTTACAGTTTGGTGAAGATGATTGGGAAAAACTGAAGGCATGGGAATGATAGAACAGCTTTTCAACCCTACTGCAGATCTTGTTTTGGCAGTATTACTGTGGCAGTAAGGATCTTCTGAGATTCTCTCCGTTTCCTTTTTATTGCTCTGCATGCCAGTGAGACCTTTTTGACTAGCCTTCCTCTCCTGTCAAGCAAGGCTTGCAATAGTTAGGAGCACTGCAGGATTTCTAGAGAGCTGCGTATTTCTCTTTACCTGCCTTGAGGTTTGCCGTAGAGCACAGGAGCTGCACTGATGCCTGGTGGGTAGCTGGAGGAGTTTGTTGCCAGTCCAGCTGGAGACACCATGGGATGAGTTACCAGAGTAGTTAGTTAGTAGACTGAACTACCTTCTTGCGGTGGCATTTGCACTGCTGTTGCTGTGGCACTGCATGTCCCATGTGTAAAAAAGAGGGTTCTGTCTTCCAGAGGCCTCAGACAGGCCAGACATTTTCCTAGAATTAAATTCAAGTTTAGAGAAAGGGAGGAAGAATCTGTCCAGGCTGAATGACTTTTTACAAACAGAACAGGCTATAACCTCAGCAAGTGTAAATCTGCCCAGCTTTGCCAAAAGCAATGGAGATATGCTGCTTTGCACAACTAGAGGATCTTGTCCCAGAATTTTCATTTTTTATCCAAAAATAGAAATGGGGAGAAGACATCTTTACACTATATCACTCTGTGTCCTCGCAAGTTTATGTCATCACCCCTATGTGATTGTGTGGTTATGACTCACCAATAGGTGATTATGCCTCTGTTTTTCAGCAGTCTGCAAACAACAAGTAGTCCTCAGGTATCTTATATCCTGATGTGACCTGGCACTGAAGAATGAGCAAGAAAGAGGCAGTTTTAGTCTCATTTTTTGGTGTTTCTTGGTTCTTGTAGGTCACTGAGAAGCCCAAGAAGCATGAAAGTGAAGTTCACCCATAGCTGTGTCTATTACACTACCTATTTGGTTCTCGCTCCCTGACAAGTGCTTCTGGGCCACTTAGGTACTGAAAAACAAGAGCCCGCTTTCAGGGTTCTTCAAAAAGCAAGATTCCTGCATGCTCCAGTACCCTGCCTGCTCACCAGAAACAGCTAAAACAAGACGAGACAGGTAGTGCAGAGAGGCGGCGCACCGTGTGAACGTGTGTCTGCCTGTGAAGAAACCCATCACCTTTGTGTGTGCTGCTGCTCCTGCTGTTGGCTTGCTCAGGAGAGATGCTGTGCTTCTGCGAGCTGCGGTCCTTGCTTCTGTGGAGAACTGAGAGATTGTTCAGAATCACGAGGGCTTGTTAGAAGCAAGCAAAGAGTTTCAAGGTAGGTTAAAGTTTCAGCTTTTTTGTTTGGATCTGTCTCTTTGCATGCTGGCTTTTAGAAAGTGCTCTGGCAGGTTTGTGTGTGCTGGTGCAACGTGTCTATGAGATCTGCAAAAACCTGCGCAACTCTCTCAACAAGTATCCTTAGAACTCACTTAATATACTCTTGCTACAAGCTCTGCAGGGCATGAGCTTTCTTTTTATTATGTGTCAAGTGCAGTATCTAGAACAATGTTTTCTAGATCTATTTTCAGATTACTAGACACTTTTCTAGTGGAAACAATAAATTGTGGCAGTGTGCTTCAAACATATGTCAGAGTAAACAGTGCTTTTCCAGTACCAGGAATGCATACTTTATTTGGGATCACATTCCGCACCAAAGCTTGATCACTTCTGCATGCTCCTGGATAACAAGGCAACTATGCAATCCACTATCCACTAATTGGATCCCAGCTGTCTTATACAGAGCCAATTCAGGTGTCTTGTCTTTTGTGGCCTAAATCACTCCCGAGTAATTTGGAGCCATCTGTTTTTTCTAGGCATTTCTGGGGCCAGATAAAAGCTCCCCGTGAGCTGGGTTTAGCCTCCGGGTTATCAGCTAGGGACTGCGACTGGCAATAAACACTACGTTTCAGCAGCCTCTGGTCTTCGTTCCCCAAAATGCGCTGTTTGCCGGCGGACCTCTGTGGGGAGCCGAGAAAAGCAGCTCAGCCCAGGCCAGTACCTGCGGCATGCAGCGCTGGGCCTTGCCTGTAGGGCGAGGGCTCTCCCTGCCGCGTTACCTGCAGGCCCCTGCTCTTTCGACGGCAGCAGCCCCGTTCCCACGGCCAGCCGGAGGCAAGCGAGTGGCGGCTGGCAGGCCCCGGGACAACCGGAGGATTGAGGTGACCTCCCATCCCGCGTGCCGCGTCGGGGCTGCTTCTGCTGCCAGCCCGCTGGCTACCGCGAAAGCCGCGGCGCCTCTCGGTCCTCCCGCTGGTAGAGCAGCCCTGCGGCCGCGGGGAACAGCAGGCTGAGGGGAGCGGGCGGGCGGCGCCTGGCGCCTGTAGCGCAGCGGCCGCCAGGCCTTCCCCTCACCCCGAGTGCGGGGAGCTCCTGAGGAGGGGCCGTCGCAAGGCGGGAAGCAGAGACACAGCCGCCCCGAGTGGGAACGGAGAGATCACCGCGGCTCCCCGGGGAAGGTACGCGCAGGCAGCTGAGGCCGCACTCCGCGGTGGCGCGGCGTCCCGCGTCC